>MSTJ01000006.1:0-203570 GCA_001956345.1 Ramalina peruviana
GATATGCAGGTACTGTACTAGCAGTGACCCACACGGGTCGAGATGGCGAGATCGCTTACCTTATCTGCCCCAACCTTTTCTCTGAATGTCTCGTGGACGAATCGGTCCACCATCTGCCTGGGCGGCGCCGTCAATTTCCCCTTCTCGCCGTCGGTGTCGAGGGTGAATTTGGTCCAGACGACGAGATGGCTGATGCCCTTTTCGACCCCGTAAGGCCAGTCGTTGAACAGGATCTTGAAATTACCTAGAATCCCGTTTGCATTCTTTCCAGCAAAAGATCAAGCAAGAGACCGAGACTACTTCCCGATCCCCAAGCAGAGAACGTCTGCCACAGAACAAGATGATCGAGATTTTGAAGATTTACTCCCTGAACCGCGACTTCCCGACGCACCAAACAAGATGTCCCAATGAAAAAAAAAAAGGCATTGACCACCACAATAACGAGAAAATCAACCACTCACCCTCATCCTCAAACCCCCCCACCGCCTCTCCTTCCCCAACCCCCCACCCTAACCTCCTCGCCATCACAAACCCCATCACCCCGCCCTCCCACTTCTGTTGGATCCCCCACACAAACTCCAGATACCGCCGCAGATCCAGCGGGGACCGTCGGAAGGCCGGCATATCGTCCCGGGCGATGACATCTTGAATCTCGGGCCAGGCCATATGGACGTAGGCGGCTTGCGGGGAGAGGAGGATGGATTTGTTGCGCTCGGAGATGTTGAGGAGGAAGGGCGGGCAGGTTTGGGGTTGGAGGGAGGGGGGGAGGTTGGCCTGCCAGTAGGGGAGGGTGGTGGGGGGGGATGAGGGTGAGGGGGACATTTGTAGTTTCTTGAAAAAAGATTMTCGTGGGGGGATGATAAGATGGAATTATGGAGACGTGGGGAGAAGGGAAATCATGTATGAAGCAACATCACCGGCATTGCAATGATAGAGAGTGTGAGGTAGGGGAGTAGGCTTTTTCCAGGCAGCAGGGAGAGTAAAGGATATGAAAGGTTAGCGACCAAAAWTTCCAAAGGCTAATGCAGGCTTTGGACCTACGCAATGCCCGGCCAACTCAATGAATGTYAATGAACGATGCATATTTGCTTAAAGGCAATCAAAGAGGTGGCATTGGCAACCTGCTACGGCATAAATCTCTATGTTGTGTAAATGGTCGGGTATCATCGAGAGAAGAAAACAATTCTACCATAAACTCAAGCCCGAAATCCAAATGGCATGCATCCCCTAGTGTCCGCTTTAGATATCCCTGTATCCCCCACTTCGTCTTCTGGATTCATGACCTCCCCAATCTCCACTTCGCCGTCTCCCCGTAGAGTCCTGACCTTCCCAAACSGTGCTCCGTCTTTTGGGATCCTGGCGATTGACACCTGGCGACTTCGCACCACCCATGGATCTGGCTCGATGCAGGTGTGGGTCCATTGGTGGCGCATGGGATCTCGGCGGAGGCGGCTTATTTGGAGGTGGACCCCAGGCCTGAGCCTGTTTGTGTAGTGGTGTTGAAGCTGCACGTCCATAGTCTGGAGTAGGGTATTGCCACTGTGCATTTGTCCCCGTACCTGGGTGCTGTCGTGGTACGTTCATCCCCGGCYCTGAAGGCTGCCATGAAACATTGATCCCCTGCCCTGGGGACTGTCGCGGCCGGTCCACTCCCGCGSAAGTACGATTCAAATGGGCTGCAGGGTCTGGGTAGCAGCCATGCTTCGGATAGGGACTGCGCGGGGGAGGMACAGGCTGACTCGCAGTCTTGCGCAGCGGGGCACSCTTRGAATGGGTTCGCTCATGGTTGGGGCCCATCGGCCTCGATTCTCTCGAATGAGTCAGGTCGGGACTAAGAGACTCGGAGTCGGTGGTAACRGTGGATGAGCTTGAAGAAACGGACAAGGCGGAGAGATTGCTTGCTGATCTCGAACGTGTCCAGATTGGTCGAGCACTGGTTGGCTGGTATTGACGTGRGCCTGCGAAGCTGTTATGACGAGTCGGTTGAAAACGGAGATTCTCACGCGGTGGATGGGGTGGGACCGGTCGAGATCCRGGGACTGGATTTGTAAATGTTGCGGCAGGGCGTGGAACAGATCGAGATCCAGACGCTGGATYTGGAGCCTGAGGAGCAGCGCGTGAATTGTAGGCAAAGCTTGGAGCATCAATGACGGACTGGGTATCCGCACTTGATGTTGGGCTTTCAGGATCGCTGTCGGTAATTGCTTTCTCACGGGGTGGACCCGACTCTTGTTTCTCCCCCTCAGACATGCTGTTATACACCTGGTTTGCTACTTTCTCATGCCAAATTAGGATCTCCCTGTCCGGCTTCATTGGCAGGGCTTCCTGAGGCAAGAAGTTGGGGAATAGCTTGCCATTGGCGGAATTGACCAGCCTCAGGCGCTTGACTGCTGTTTGAAGCAAAGGGACATGTTCACGAGGATCCCGCAAAAGATCGAATGTCTGCCACCTCACAAAACCCTTAGGTGACAAGACCGGCACGGAYGGTGGAGCGTTGGGGTCATTGTCGGGCTGTACAAGACTGTGGAAGCAGCCAATGCGTTGGTACAGGAAAGAGAGGGAGGATTTGTGCCCCAGGAAYAGCGGATCGAAATTGCCTCCAATGACGCGGTAGTAGGTCGCCAGCTTTTGAGGGGTGAGGAGACCATCRTCCCATGGTGCAATTTCTGTGCTCTACCTGGAGATCAGTCGCTTGCGCAGCTCGCTCGRACGGAAGGTGACTTACAATGTACCGTGCAATTGCAAAAAGAAGCTGCTCAAAAACGGGGGTTGCAGTCTTGCGAGACGTGATCATGTATCCCCAGAATCTGGCCTCGTCCGCACGATGACTGTCCATATCTGGGGCGGTAGGAGCCASGACAGTGCGAAGAGAGGTAGGCATTGTGAGATATAGAGAGGTTCCCGATRCCTTCTTCGCGCCCTGAGTTACATGACATGGCTGAAGAGATGGGTAGATGCGTGAAAAGGCAAACGAGACAGCTGGAACTAGAGAATTGAAGAAGCTGAAATTGCGGTCAGAAAGATTATAAGATTATCGGTTCCCARACAAACCCCTGTCCCTGATTTCCCCCGAAAAGGAGTTGCTGCGGCGAAAAAGAGCAACCGGTCGCAGTTGCATTCTCGTAACCAATCAGCTTTGCCGGCCTGATCATGCTGAGTGGTGATCTCGTAGGATTTGCGCTCGTTTCATCCATCGTTCATGATTCATGGCAGGGAAGATGCAGCAACCSATGCACCACATGCATTTTTGATGCACTGATAGCTGTGAGGATAAATTCTAAAATTGCCACGTCATATCTTGCCAAGCCCTAGGCCATCACGCTTTAAAGCAGGCAGATCCTGCTCCTTTCCTTGTCACTGAATGAAGTTGAAAATTACAAAGCACCAAGCTCCTTAACGCACCTTGCTTCATCATCCGCTGCGTCAAATACAAGTCAGGCTTTCATTCTACCTAGGCTGTTGCAATCGTGTGGACATTATAATCGATCTTGCAATGGTTGGTCAGGATCCATCTTTGGACTTTGACTCCGCGTCAGTCATGATGCTTTCCAGACTGGCAATTCCACTYCTCAGTCTGGAAAGATCATCGGCYTCCCTGAAGATGGWCTTCTGAAGCTGACCCCGGGTCACCTGGAGATCCATCCCTTTGTATCGAGACTGCGCCTGCCAGGCATCCGCCTCCTCGAGAGTCTTTTGCGCACTTGCTAATGAGTCCCAATAAGCATCGATCTCACCGGGAAGGGTCATGTTGTGGAGGGGCGTGTAATATTCATCAGGGTTGACGTCTAACTTGTCCAGCCAGCGAGACATGATCGTCGCCTTGGACTCGGAATGGCCGCAGCAGTCCACCCCAGCGAAATGTAGAAGGAACAACTCTGTTGCCTGAGGCGGTTGCTGAAGYCCGAACGCGTTCCACCAGTTATGCGGCTGATAGAGGACATGCTCCTCGTACCCAGGACGATTGAGGACCCACCCGATGGCGCCTTGATCCTCGAAATCAAATTTCACCTCTGGCTTCAATTGGCGAAGCGCAATCACTTCCGACATGGCCTTCACACTCCACTCGTGTACCCGAATCATGAACATGCCCGCATTGAAGCCATTTTGATCTTTGGTCCCCAGAARGTGAGTCTCTTCGAATCCAGGAGGCGGGAGGAAGAGAGTCCAGGGTACCGCATGATTGAGGCATATCGTGTCTGCGTCAAACCAGCTGGACAATGATCGTCAGTAAAGCCATCAGCTGCATAAGCCCGGGAATGCGATGCTTACACAATCCAATCGGCTCGCTTACCAAACGGCTTGGCCATTTCGCTAATGAGCATGCCCAGCAGGWAGGCTGGCTTGTTGAAGTAGCCTGCTTCCACAATGTCGTGACGCAGAATATGAGTCGGCACGCCCCATTTCTCGCCATGTCTCAAGTGGGAGTCGATGGCTCGCTCATAGGCTATGTTGAGCTTGTTGGTCTGATAGACCATGGTGGCCTGTCGGACCCTAGGGCCGCCTTCTTGCACGTCATTGAGGCTGGTACCGTTGGCGGACGATGGCTCGTCTATGTATGCGGTCGATGGGGTCCATGAGAACCATGATTCTGAGGTAGGTGACTGTCGAGAAAACGGGTTCCCAATATAGTAGCTGGCGAGGAAGAGCAGGATGAGGAATGTCCCTCGAAACGGTCGTGAYGAAGCCGCTGCTGCCATCCTCTCTCTGGTCTCCCTGCCCTTCATCCTMATTCAATYMAGAGGTCCTTAGAAGAATCTCCTAGGTCTTCGAAAAGTAAGGAGGGGCTTACGACTTTATGTTCCGACCACTTCACTCGGTTCAGGCTGACGCAAGGGCGTCTGGTGGCGTACAAAGAACAAATAAAGTGGATCCTCGTACACGCCTGGTGACCCCTCCAATCAACCTCAGCCTCCTTGATGTCGGAATAGTATGGCCATGCAATCAAACAGCAAGAACAGTTAGGCGACTAAGAGTGGRTGGTACCTATCCACACAGACCGACCTTTTCGTGGTCGTATTTCCGGGTCTTCAGGGCTTACGACGGACTTCTYTTGACGCATGCATCGTAAGCGCCCAATCAGATCGCACCCGTGGATCAKGTGAGGCACTTGTTCTATTATCTTCATGTTTTTGAAACAAGTCTGCCGTTGACAGAATTTCCAAACTACCCTGAAGAATTCATGYSGAACATGTGATGTCCTTGTTCATCGGTCCACGAAGGGTGCGACTTATACAGCTTTTACTCATTCTCAATCGATTGGCGCGATCTGGTCGTCCCCAGTCGCATGAGAGGAGTGTGTCTGCTTTAAATGTCGCATTTGTGAAGAATAGCACACCAGTCTCAAATAAGGTTGAAGTATGTTAGCCTGCAGATTATGGTTGACTAGYAGATTTCAAGCTTCCAATATCATCATCTTGCGAAAGCGCTATTCGACGGGAGTACCACTTACAGGAGACGCCACTGTCGAATTGAGCAGCATCGTGGACGCGCTAGGGGATGGCTTGCATGTCGCTTCAAGCATGCAYATTGAAACAGTGCAGGAACTTCACARTCTACCTTTGCGACTGTACTTGTGTGGGAGTGTAGCGTGTCTGACTGCCTTTGCCCTTACTTCCTCTCTTGTGCTTTTTGGAAGTCATGGTCGACGTAGATGCTCCTGCAAGCTTAGCTAGCAGCTTGGTGCTGTTTAATCATCYTCTTTCGCAGGGATTCCAAGGTTTGGTTTCCGGRWWYCCGGACTCTACAARGSGATTCTTTGTCTACAGCGGCTCAATCGCGAGCAATTGCTCGAGTATGAGGTCGACAATTGCTCAATCGCCGAAAGCGGACTACGCAACAAAGGCGAGAAATGGGTCTTTAGAAGCCCAGCAAGCTAGGAACATGGAGCTTATGCCTCCCCCCCYCTGCGATCCATCTCATTTTTCCATGTCATTCTGGTGCGTTATYCCTGCAGAAACGCTCATCAAGAGCTTATTTTCGGTCCATCATGGCGCGTACGCGAGGGCAAAACAACATTGCGAAGCCTRYCCAGAAATTTTCTCCATCTCCAAATGCTCCTRCGAGCAAGAARCCCAAGGCAAAGCCATCTGCGTCCGCAGCGGCCGCGCAAGATAGCACCTYTGGTACCAAGAGCAAGCRGAAAGGTAAGTCCAGACAGACGAAGGAGCCTGCTCCAGCGCAAGTGGAAGAACAGCCGGAAGACGGGCCGCAGGCAGAACGGGATGCTGCAGGAAGTGGTTCTGTCGTCAGCGCGATCCGAGATGAACGAGAGGCTCCCGAGTCGCTCCCAGAGAAAGCAAAAYCAAATAAGGCACGAAGYAAACGTCAGAAAGTAGGTGCAGAGCTTGACAAAGGTCCTACGGGAGCACATCCTGTGGAAGGCGCCGCTGAAGCCTCCTCGTCCGCTGTGGACACCGCAGCGGACGAGGAAGACAACGAGCCTGCATCATCAGGCGCTCAAGCTAAGGGCAAGGCAAAGGTTTCTTCGAAAACTTCAAGAAAGCCCGCAAAGCCCAGGAAAAGGGTGWTACAACCACCAAAGACTACTGGAGCCGAGGCAGAGAAAGACGGAGCACACGAAGGGGATGACGGGGCTGAACCCTCGGGATCTAATCACGAGGCCAACCCAAACAAAACTTCGAAGGGTCCAGAAAAGATCACCAAGCACAAGAACCGGGCGGCTAAATCAACAAGAAGTGCAGAACCTCGGGCAGATGAGCACAAAGCAGGTGATGAGGATGATGGCCCCGGGTCGYCAGCCGCCAAAACGGAGGAAGCTGCGGCTAAGCCGGCATCAAAAAGCGTAGCAAAGTCGACCAGGACGAARAAGAAGGCAAACCAAGCGTCATCGGCGGCTGAGAAGAGCAGTTTAGATGAGAATGGCAACGAGGCTGGACCTCCAGCTTCTAAAGGAAAGAGCGATTCCGAAAGTGCTTCGAGAAATCCGCCCACCAAGACCAAGCCAAGCAAAAAGGTGACCAAGCCAAAGGGCCCCAGATCKAAGGCTGCGCAAAGTACAACGGAGGAAGAAGACGGCAAGCCAACATCAGCAGCTCCTACAACCAGAGCCGAGTCCAAGGCTGCAGCGGGGAAGTCGACTGGAGCCGAMATCCATGCGASCACTTCCAAAGTCAAAAGATCGAAGAAAAGCGCCAAGAAGGATCGARCAGAAGCGCCACCAGACAGCATATCTAAGACTGCTCTTACCGAAGGCAGGAACGAGAAGAATGTCCCAACAGTCGACGAGATACAACATGATACAGCCGGAAACAGTGAACAACCTCAAGATGAGCCTCGTGATGACAGCAACAGAAACATCCGAAAGTCAAGGAAACAAGCGACCACGTCAAAGACCACTGGGTCAAAGCGAGGGGCAGACAAAGGCAAGTCCAAGAAGCCATCCACGAACAAGATCCTGGGGCCGACTGCAGCCAGCAATAGGGGGAAGCGGAAGCGYCCGTCCGTGGGCGACACGAATGATGAGACGGGTCCTGGGCAAGGACAGCAAGATGAGGCTCCTGATGACGGCAACAGCAAATCCAARAGTTCCAGGAAAAGGGTCGCAGCGCCTAAGCCAGCAGGCAAGAAAGTCGTGGGAAACTCCAGAGCTCTTGCCGGAACAAAAGCACCTGWTGAGGTCGACGATCCAGTGGGGGCARAGCGAAAGAGGGGGCGAGGTCGTCCCCCCAAGAAAAGTGGAAAGTCTGACGCGGACCCGAACAGTGGCGAGGGCAGTYCTGCGCCAGCGAAGGGGCGTGGGAAGGCAAGACGGAAACCTGCAGATACAACGTATCRGCACAGGGGAGAAGACGAAGATGRAGATGAAGCTCGTCTTAGTGGAGATGCCGAAGATGAYGAGGGMAARGGTGGYCCAAGGAAAAGGCGCCGAGTACAGGATCCAACCTACCGTCCGGACGCCGATGCGTGGAGCGAACCCTCGCCRGTCTTAGAGCAGAACGCCAGGGTCCATCCTATACGCGATAGAAACTCCAAGGGAAAAGATAGGGATGCCCTTGAGACACCTCTACATAACGCCGGCTACGTCGGCAATTTGTTGCCGCCTTCTGAAAGAGCCCTGAACCGTTCTCCYGACTTTGACAAGCGTGGCAAGCTGGGCTGGCACCCTTCAAGCCGAAAGAAGCGGGAAGGCCCAGGCGGGAGAAGGGGGGGAGTGACAAAKGCAGCTCGAGGAAAGACAGCTCATGCAAMGACAGCTCGAGCAAGGACAGCTCAAGCAGAATCCGGTGACAACGACGATCCAGCTGATGATACTAGCAGAGCTCTATCGTCTGCACCAGAAGGTGATCGACGACAGGGTGCCGATGGAAGTCAAACCTCAGGCAGCGAARAAGGTGAAGCCGAACACAGTAGCGATCGCATTGCCCGCCTACAAGCCAGTCGTCYAGATGGCGGAGGTGCAAGATCGTCAGCAGGTCCAAGCTCACAGGCAGATACCACCCCACAGCCTAGCAAAAGGAATAAGCCCGTAAATCGAATGAATCGCACTGCTCAGACCTTACCACCTAGACGTCCAAGTGATGGAGAACACAGATCTCAAGCCGGTCCTACCCCACAGCCGAGCGGAATCAGAGGAGTCTCAGGCCTGAGTATCCCGAGTGTCCAACCGAACACCTTGAAAAGGCCGCGGAAGACGGCCGTCGAACTCAGAAAGGAAGAAAGGCACCGCAAGTGGGAAGCCAAACAACGGCGCACCGAAACCCCGGATTCAGCCGATGAGACCGCAAGCCAACAACATCCAACCGTCTCGTTCGAAGACCCTCCTCCAGGCTCTCAAGAAGATGAAGCGCCCCAGGAAAAAAGAGACAAGCGTCGCCACTCCTCCACTTTCTTCGCATCCCTCACCGACCCCCGGCGGGTCCGCTCCTGGCCCACCATCGACAATCCTGCCTCGCGCCGTGTCCCAGTCGAGACGACCAATCCGCCATCCCCCGAATCAACCAGCGGAAACCCACAGTCCGAGCCCTCCATGTCGATGAGCCGAATGATGTCCGTGGCAATACCCGCCATGGCAATCCGGGATGACGCGTGGAGCGAAGTGCTCAGAGCATCCAGCACCACTTCCTCCGGCATCGGGGATCTCAGCAGCAGCAGCAGCAGCGATACCCAATCCTCCCGGACCTCCAGCGCCGCCGCCCTTGCTCGCCCGAAAAAGGATACCTTCATGGACGCGACGATCAACACGGCGTACAGCATGTTCTATCGCCTCAGCGGCATCCCCTGGAAATCGACCATAAAAGAGTGGAGCGAGGAGTTGGTAAAGGAGCGGGCGGCGGAGAAGAGGCGGGAGCGGGACAAGGCGAGGAAGGCGGCCGCTGGGGAGGCAGATAAGAGCCGGAAGGGTAAGGGAAGAGTGACGAAGAGCACTCGCTCCAAGAAGCCTGCCGCAGCGAAGAAGGGGAAAGGGAAGCAGAAGGAAACCACCCCCGAAGCTGAGGCGGGGGCGGGTGTAGGGTGGGAAGAGGAAGAAGAGGAGCTCGAGGAGCAGGAGGAGGCGGCTGCAGGGCAAGCATTCGTGGAGCGCACGGGAGGCTCGATGAACACGCGCAAAGCCTCCCACGGAAACGTGCTCACCATCACGCAGACCACAACAACGGTCAAGACACCCGAGCGGTCCCGATCGGCGCCCAATTCCATCAGTCCGCAGGCAAGGCAGGCAGCTTCCATCTTGGGGACGCTGGAGCACAGCACTACTGCCGAAGTCGGCAATAATGCCCGGCAGACGACGCCACTGCGACAGCATGGCGGGCAAGATGGGACGGGCCCGAGTCCGAGGACCCTGTTGTTGGCGCAGCATATGACGGATCTCAGGCGGAGCGGTGAGGGATTGCCAGCGCGGGACGATGATGGCGGTGGGGAATCGGGTGGGGAGTCGCCGCTGCTGGGAAGTGATTTCGATGCCAGAAGCGAGGAGAGATCTACAGAAGGAGAAGCTCCAAACGAAGTAGCAGGGCAGGAGGCACTTGGTGAGGACGAGGGTGGTGGGCTCACAGAGGATCAAGAAACCACAGAGGACGAGGGTAGAGAGGTGCAGACGCCAGGGGAAGGGGACGAGGGCCCTTTGTTGTTGGGCGGTGGCATGTTCAGGATGGCGCAAAGGCTCATCGGAAAGGGCAAYAGTGGCTGAGAAGGCGGACAAATCGGGAGGCACGTGTGAGACGGTTCAAGCCACTGAGGCCCAGGGAGAGCTCTGTCGCATCTCCTCTAATTAATGAAAAGCATTTTGGTGTGCACAAGTATTGTCTGCCCCTGATTGTTTGATGGTTTGGGGGTTGAACTTCGACTTGGCTGAGGTAGGTGGTGGACGTCTGTCTGTGTTTCGCCCAGACAGCGTGAAGGCGAATCAGTATCGTTTAATGATTAGTTGGTGAGCATGATAATGCCGTCTTCTCGTGCACGCGTCAAAAAGCGACTGCTGTATCGCTCGCCATAGCATCATAGCTCGTCAATAATTATCACTTGGGTATCATCCCTCTCTTGCGCCGTGCTAAGCTGTGTAATATTTGCAAAGGTTCCTCCGAGAGTTGTTGTTCAGATGATCCAGATGTCATTCGCAGGCTCACTTGAGGGAGTGCGATTTGAGGCGGGAGCCCTGGCCATTGACCCCTTCGGCCGGTGTCATCTGGAGGTTTGCTGGGGCCCGACCACGGAACAGCTGCACGTGGGTCTCGTCCTCACTATGGCTGGGGCTGGATGGGACTGGCTCTAAAGCCTCTCGGCGAAGCTTCTGCGCCGCTTCATCCAACTCAAGAGCCTGTTGAGCCTTGATCTGGCGTTCCCACATGTTCGTGTACTTTCCATGCTGAGCCAGCAGTTCCTTGTGGGTGCCCCGTTCGATGACCTTTCCTTTACTGAGGACCAGGATCTGGTCAGCGTGCACCACCGTGCTAAGGCGATGGGCAATCACGAGGGTGGTGCGACCCTTGGTCAGTCGATCCAGTGCCTCCTGAATGTTCTGCTCCGTTTCCGTGTCCAACGCGGCGGTGGCTTCGTCCAGCATGATGATTTTGGGATTTTTGAGGATCGTGCGAGCGATGGCGATGCGTTGTTTCTCTCCGCCGGAAAGCTTTAGACCCCGCTCGCCGACACGCGCGCCGTATCCGTCGGGGAACTCGAGGATTTGTTCGTGTATGCTAGCTGCTCTACAGGCGTCGTAGACCTGCTCGTCCGTGGCACTTTGATTGGCGTACTTCAGGTTGTACATGATAGACTCGTTGAACAACACGGTATCTTGTGGCACGACACCAATGAAGCTTCGGAACGAGTCAAAGGTCACATCCTCCACGTTGGTCCCATCGATTTCGATACTGCCCTCCTTGATGTTGTAGAAGCGATAGAGCAGGCTGAAGATGGTTGACTTGCCTGCTCCCGAATCACCTACCACCGCGGTCGTTGTCCCTTGGCGGCAGAGGAAGTCAACACCATCGACTGCAGGGCGCCGGGGATCGTAGTAGAATTTGACGTTCCGGAAGCGTATCTCGCCTTTCACCGAGACGAGCTTGTCAACCCCGGGTTTGTCAACAACACTGGGCCGCTCCTTGAAAAGTTCCAGCATCCGCTCGGAGTTGATCATCGAAGATTGTATCATGCGGTAGAAGGTGCCGAAGAAATTGAGAGGTGCTTGCAGCTGAGCCATATAGGTCAGCAGGGTCACGAATTGGCCAACGCCACGTTGACCGATGGAAATCTGGAATGCGGCCAGGAAGCAGGTGCCCATGAGGCCCAATGTAAAGCAGATGTTCTGCGTGACGTTCATCAAGTTCAAGGAGACCAGGACCGTGTACTCGGCTGCTTGATAGCGGTTGACGATGTTGCGGTACCGTGCAAATTCATATTCCTCGGCGTTGAAGTATTTGACCGTTTGGTATGAGATCAGGGAGTCGTTCCTGCACGCCCACATTAGAATACAGAGGAAAAGGGATAGGAAGACAAGTTGACATACTTGGTAGCTTCTTCCGCACGGCTGAGGTTGGTCACTTCACGTTTGAGATCGGCCCGCCAGGAGGCCAGCCGAATGGTCACATACATGTAGGCTACGGCGACCAAGGAGACTATCAGAGCATAGTAAATGTCGAAGGCAAAGGTGAAGTAGATGATTGCGATACCCAGATCCACGACCATGGGAATCATTTGAAAAGTGACTTGCTCCAGGAAGTTGTTGATGGAGCTTCCCTTGTTCAAGGCTGACAGGACTTCTCCAGTCTTCTTGCCCAAATGAAAATCCAAGCTGAGGCTGTGAACGTGTTCAAATGCAGCTACCGAGAGAGCTCGATAAGAATATTGTCCAATTGGGACCCACAGGACGGATCTCATCGAGTTAACGATGCCACTTCCACCTTGCAGCAATCGGAAGAGGATGAAGAGTGCGATTTGGCCATATGGAAGGTTGTGCAAGCCGTGTTGGTCCGATGAGAGCAGGTCCACGATCTTACCCACCTGGTAAGGAATCAAGAGGTTCAAGACCCTGCCGGCAACGAGGAGCAACATGCAGATCATGACGATGATTTGCAGACCACGGGATTTGGCAGGCCACAAGTAAGGAAAGAAAATCGAATAACCTCGGACGTATTCCCACCAGGTCTTGGAGGGAATCTTGTCCGGCCTCACCCAGCCGGCTGTATCTTCCGTTTGAGCTTCGGCATCGGCGTCACCGTCAGCCTTTGTGGTGGCGTGTCCATTCGTCGTACCATTTCCGTTCAACAGACTCGTCGTCTCGTCCACATGATCCATCTCTGCTCGACGGCTTGCCCGGTCCTTGCGGAACCTGAGGAAGACGAAAAAGGCGTAGAATGAGAGAGCCAGCAGTAAGCAGACGATCCTGCTGAGATCGACAAAGATTTCCAGGGACTCCCACGGGGTAAAGCCATGATGGACAGGGCCGCCAGTTGGGTCAAAGGCCTTCCCCACATGATGGGTGGTCGAGTACAGGGCAAATGAGGCACCAAGGCAGATGATGTCCAAGATGAGACTCACGATCCAAGTAATGACATGAACGGGATTTGGCGCCGGATGGGTGTCGATGATAGATATCAAGATCAAAGAATATGTGAAGAAAGTAGCCACGACATAAATCTAGGATGAGCACATATTAGGCTTTTTCCGGTCATGCAGGGTGGAACGACAGCGTTCACTCACGACGAAAGCTTGTCCACACCACCATTCCTGCTCTCGCTTGGCCAGGGCATGGATGACAATGATGGTTGCATTTCCGACGAAGGTCAGTAGCAGGAGCACGTGCAGGATTATGAATAAGGATTTCCTTGCCGGACTGAAGTCTGGACATGCGGTTTTCAGGAGCTGGCTTTTGGCGGACGGGGAGTTGGTCCTTGGTAAGGGTTTGCCTCCGGGACCGGTCTGTTGTGGACGAGGCTTAAGTTCGTTGTCCCGATTGGCTTTGATGACGGAGCGGGAGATGAAGCAGGTGAGGAAGACGAGGAAGATGATGGGGGGGGATAGGTAGTGAGCATAGCTGAGCACTGCCTGGGCTGTACTGCCCGAGACCCAGGGCTCGAACAGAGCAGGCATGGCCGGCTGCAGAAGGGCCAGCGTAGGTTATCGTGAAAAGCGGTGGGTGCTGGTGTTTTGAGTTTGAGGTGATGTGGGCAAAAGTAAAAGTCACGTAACGAGCGACACAGGACGCGAAGTCCTTGCCAAAAGATGGCAGTGGCAGTAGTGACGAGTTCTGACAGGCTACGGCACTCTCATGCTTGCCTGGGGGGGGGGGAAACCTGCAGCAGATGCCAAAAGTCAAGATCTTGAGTGTAAGGAGAAGAGGAGAGTAACTCCAAGTAGAAAGTAGCTTCAGAAGTAGTTTTTGTCGATAGTCGTGGCAAATGGTGAATGTCTCGTGAGCATCTGGACCATCTGATGCTGTCGGATCCAAAGTCCCTCAGGTCCCTTTGCAAGTCCCCCTTTTCATTTTTCAATTTGCAAACCCACTTTTTAGTCTTCCTGTCGCCTCTCCGCTGCAAGTCCACTACCGTCTGTCGTCTGCTGTGATCCACATGGTGCCCAGGCATCGAGTCTTGATTCTTGACTCTGGCACCGCAGCCTCTCTCGCCTCTTTAAATAGCCCCCCGCGAGAGGGCAAGCACCGGGCACCAGGAGGGGGAAAGGGCGAGCGGCCATTCAAGCTTTCCCGCTGCTTGCTTTGGGCTCACCAACCGGACCATTACTGACCTCTCTCCGCCCACCTGGCCCAGCTCGTTCCCGCTGTCTGGAGCTGTAAGAAGCATGATCTAAACTCTGCTGCTGTACCTAACAGGGAGAAGATTACCAGACACGAGAGTCGCTTTCCAGACACGAGAACACTAAGATCCCAGGATCCCCGGCAAGCGTCAACAACGTCGTCTCCCCGAACGTTCCGATCGGGCTCCACCATCCTGAACAATTAGCTGCTTACTGCAGTGCCGTCGTACCAATCAAGCTCCACCGGCAGGCGCATTAGGGGACCTTAGGTCGCTTTTAGGCCTCCATCCAGGACGCGCCTTCCCACCCACCACAGCCAGCCAGAGCCCGTTCCCCATCTTTGGTGCTCTTAGGTGCTCTTCATTAGCCTTCTTTGGCGCGCCAGGGAGACACTCGAGGCTATCGAGGCTATCGAGGCTATTCTGGAAGACTGCAGGACCGCAGCACTGCAGCAGATCATCAAGACCGACGTGAGTTGAACGCACCCCCCCCCCTCCTCGCACCTGCAGCCTTGGAGCGAGCGTCATGCAGCCACCACGAGCGTCCATCTCGATAGTCGATCCTCGGCACCCTGTGGCCCCCACAGAAGCCATCTGGTGTGGATGTGACAGCCGTTTCTGACGTGCCGATCGATTGGACTACTGCACCTCTTCCCATCTTCCCCGGACCAGCCTCCTTGCACAAGCTTGCTTGAAAGCTTGCTTGAAGATAAAAAGGCGGTCGGGGCAGACAAGCCGTCTGGCTGGAAGATGAACCAGACAACGCATGCATGCTTCGCCATCCATCACATCATGACAGCTAACCACCAAGCAGGTGCTGAATCTCTCTTGCCGCTCCAAATCCCGACCCTTCCCATCTGTCTGCCGTGTCCATGGCGAATCCCTCGCACGATGGCGTACGGCCAGCTCCCTCTCCTCCGCCAGCGCCGCCATTACCTCCTCAGCGACCGACGCGCAAGGCTTCCTTTCCGTCCGAAGCCATAGACTCCTTGGCCCGGATTGCTGCCCGGCAGCTCTCCTACAAACCTCCCCCTTTGGGAAGACATCGGGACTCGAGCTCCCAGCAGAGGTCTGACGTGTCCCTCTTACGTCGAATCCATTTGCCACATGTGCAACTCCCCCTCGAGGCCCCCCTCACGGGCCCCCTGCTGGCCCCCCCGGAACCCCCAGGAATTCTCCTGAGGAAGCTGCGTGCTGACCGCTCAGTGGCTAGTCTAGTCGTGACATTCCGAACAGGCATCCCCATTGCCTCTCTCGATGCGTCTCCTGACCGCACACGAGCCGTGATTGCTGGCCGCGACATCTTCAAGATCATACAGGTGACCGAGGACTGCTGTATTGAGGAGCACAATCTCCGAGCCGCCATCGCCGCCTATTCCGCTGCTCATGGAACAGGAAAAGGGGGTCCCTCGGCCAAGTTCAAGATCAAGCAGTCTGCCAATGATGTGAAATGGTCTCATGGTTCTTTTGATAGGAAAATCGCGACAGCAGCGTCTAATGGACAGATAGCAGTCTATGATGTTGACAAAGCAGGGGTCGAGTGGGCAACGCTGCATGAGCACAATCGCCAGGTACACCGACTTGGTTTCAATCCTTACAATGGCAGCATCATGCTCTCTGGCAGTCAAGATGCTACCGTCAAACTTTGGGACTTACGAGCTTACAGTGGAGACAGCAGCAAGATCACCGTACAGAGCAGAGTGAGCTTTGCTGGGAACAACGACGTGGTGAGAGATGTCAGATGGTCTCCCACGAGTGAGTTCGAGTTCGCCATCGGCACTGATTCCGGTATGATCCAGCGCTGGGACAGTCGTAAGGCCAATGCCCCTTTGCTAAGGATGCGAGCCCATGAGAGAGCTTGCTCGTCAATTGACTGGCATCCGGATGGCAAGCATCTGGCCAGCGCAGGTATGGACAAAGACCTCAAGGTTTGGGATTTCTCCTCTTCTGATCGTAAAATGAAACCGTCTCTTTCTCTGCGGGCTCCGCAGGCAGTCATGGAAGCTCGGTGGCGGCCGCTCAGCTGGCATGAGGATGGGAAGGGTCGGGGTAGCTGGCAGAGTACCGAATTAGTCACCTCACTGGACAGCAACGACCCGAGAACGCTGGTGTGGGACCTGCGCTCACCGTATGTGCCTTCCCGTGTCTTCAATCAGTATGATTCTCCAGCTACGTGCACTCTCTGGCAGTCTGAAAACATTGTTTGGTTGGTTGGCAATCATGGGATCTTCACCCAGCTCGAGATTACGGACCTTCCTATCCGCAAGCAACGGATGGGGAGCAACGGCGCAATTTTCACGCCTCGTGGCCATCTCCTGCATGTCTATTGTCCCCATGAATTGCAGAATGAAAAGGATCGTTCAGCCAAAGGGAGCCTTGTTGAAGGGTTTCCATTGGAGCTAGCGGATGAGGGCAGCAAAGGAGGCCATATGTCCTCCCGGCACGACGCCAAGCCAACGATTCCTACCACAGCACCAGTATTCAGGGCGGACGGCAGACCCAAATCATTTGCAGAGCCTTACAAAAGCATCGAAGACGTCTTGGGGACGATGGACACCTATCTACCTATCAATGAAAGCACCGCCATGGCCGTTCTCCGCGTGCCCGGCCAGGACGCCGACCGGAATTCCTTTAATTTCCTCGCTGAGCACTACAAACCTCTTCCTGCACCCTACAAACGGCAAGCCTCTCCCGCCTTCATCAAAGATCTGCAAGACATCCTCATGAAAAACCATCAGTTGGCTCTGAAGGCGAGGCGCTCTTTGGCTGCGTCGAACTTCAAGCTATTAGCTCGGGTCGCTCCAAAGGAGCTTGAAAAGCGGGCAGACACCAATCGTCAACGTCGAAACATCACTGCATCTCCATCTACCTCCGAAGTGGCCTTGAAGCCCCAGGATAGCCCGGGTTACATAGTGGCAGATTTCGACCGCCCAGACAGAGACCTCGAAGACAGAACGCCAGGCCCCCTGAGCACCGCTTCCCTCCTTGCAACGATGCTCAAAACAAGCATCGAGACTCACCAGGACGTCCAATTCGCGGTCTGGTGCATCGTCTATCTCTGCCCCTGGTTCAACGTGGACAGCGAAGCCTACAGCAACATCAACGTCCGCCGCAACCTGATCACGGAGCATCACGCCCATCTGAAGCGCAACGGGCTGCACATCGCGGCCAAAGAGCTCCTGAATGCGTGCGTGTTCGATTATCCCACCTTCGCCGAGCTCAACCCGCCATCCACGCTCAAGGTCGACATTGTTTCCACGCCGCGCTGTGTCATCTGCCGCCTGTCGACCCGGACCAGCTTATGGCGCTGGTGCTTCAAATGTGGGCATGGGGGGCACGTCAAGTGTTTGGGACCCTGGTTCTCTAATGTGGAGAGGAGCAAGGGGCGGTGCCCGGGGCTTGGCTGCGGGTGCAGATGTAGCCCACTGCCCGCCGAAGAGTCGGAGGAGGGGCGGAAGAAGAAGGTGACATTTGAGGAGACCCCGGAATAAGGGCTGGGGACGGGCAAACGCGGGCGGAAGAGCAATGAAGGGGAGGAGAAGCGCGGGTCGGCTCTCTCCTGAGCAAAGGGAACGTTGACGATGCATCTGAATAGGCGTTAGATACCCCCAAACAGCAATTGATTCTTGATCTGTTCCTGATGAGCCTTGTTTCACTTCTGAATGGCAACCACGGTCCTTCTCATATGTCCCTCCAAATGATCTACTGTAGTTTGTAAGAGGCTTTATGTTCAAAGGAATGACCAGTAGTCTCAAGCAAAAAAGGGGCAAAAGCCTTGGCAACGTCTGCCCCAATGGATCCAGCATCACTTATACATCTTTGGATTCGATAGCACTGATTATTGCGATGAGAAACGCACATATTCAAAGGATTGGGGACTGCAGAGTGTTTGCAAGATCGATTGCTCAACAATTTACATTGGAAACGAAGAGCAACAGTCCGAAATCACAATCCAACGCCACGCTCTGGCAAGGTGCAAACAACGCTGGCCACTGTCCCGCCCTTGATGAATAGCAAATGCGGTCACTCAGACCCCTCTCGGCTCTCTCCCTCCAAAACTTCCTATCGTCCCCTTTTTAATGTCGGAATCACATCAGCCCTGCGTTGCTCGCCTTCCTTCTGAAGGTGTAAGCCGGCCGCTTCTTCCAGGACTGCCTCGCATCCTTCTCATCCTCCTCGGGCATCCTGACCGCACTGCTCAACCTCCTCCCCTTCTCCAACTCCTTCTGGTCCTCCGGGTGCAGCTTCTTGGTCCATCGCCAATCATCGATCTGCAGCTCGCGGATGTTGTGGCTCGCCTTGAAGACGTTCCAGCTGCCGCCGTTCTCGAAGAAGGTGTCCATCTGCTCGAGGGAGCGCCCGGCCGTCTCGGGGTACATGAGGATGACGAAGGGCAGGCAGAAGATGTTGAGCCCGAACAGGAGCAGGAGCGTGCCGTAGCTGATGGCTTGGAACAGGAAGGGCGTGATCATCGTGATCACGCCGTTGCCGATCGACCAGCCGACCACGGACCAGGCGCCACCTTTCGCACGGACGTTCAGGGGGAAGATCTCGGTGGGGTAGAGCCAGGGGGTGGTGAGCCAGGTGGCGCCAAAGGTCGCGGTGTAGAGGAACGTCATGGCGGCGACGGCGGCGCCGTACGCGCGCTGGTTGGGCCCTTTGACCTGGGCGTATTTGTCGAGGATACCGGCGATGAGAAGGATGAGGGCCATGGCAACAGCGCCCCAGACCATGGTGCTGCGGCGACCGAAGCGGTCGAGGGTGTAGACGGCGAAGACGACGCTGAACATGTAGCTGATGTTGTTGAAACCGGCCAGGAGCTTCGAGAGCTGCAAGCTGAAGCCGGCATCCTGGAAAAGGTCGACGGCGTAGACTGTGACGACGCCGATACCGACGAGTTCCTGCATGATCTGAAGCCAGACGGCTAGGAAAACTCGCCAGCGTAGTTGACGGGAGTACTTGTCCTTGGGGAATAGCATGGCCCAGTAGTGGTTTTGACCGGAAGTCTCAATCTCGTACTTGACCACCTTTTTGATTGATTTCAGCTCGTATTCAATATCAGCGTCCCGGGTGGCATGCAGTACGTGGCGAGCTTCGGTTTCACGGCCCACTTTCATGAGCCAACGGGGTGATTCAGGGAAGAAATTGATGCCGACGCCGATGATGATGATGAAGATGATTTGCAGCGCCAGAGGGGTTCGCCAGGCCATGACTTTGTTGGGGTTGAGATCTGCGAAGTACTCAATCCAATAGGCTAGAGCCAGACCACCAATGTTCTGTATATCAATTTAGGACTCTGTTCGAATCACGGAGATGTAAAGCTCTACTCACCATGAAGAACTCGATGGCCAAGAATGCACCTCTAGCCGAGTGACTTGACACTTCAGCAGACCAGACGGGAATCACACAATCGATCGCTCCAACGCCAACGCCAGCGATGACTCGGGCACAGCACATCCAGGTGATGTTGTAAGCGGAAGCTTGAAGAGCCGCACCGAGTAGGGCCCACATGGAGCCAAAGACAACAGCCTTGATTCTTCCGCATCGGTCGGCCAAAGATCCAGCAATGAGAGCGCCGATGAGAGTTCCTCCGTAGTAGATAGCGACAATGCCACCTTCTGCGGCAACGTTCCGGCTGGAGTCTTTCGGAGAATTGATGCCCACTGATGCAATGTTAGGATCTGGTATACTTCTCATAACACAAAACCAAACATACTATGGTTCCAGTAGTCCTCATTCAGGTTGACCTGGGACATGACACCCTGATCGTACCCGTAGAACATGATGGCAACACCAGCGAACAGATTGATGGCTTTGTACATGGTATTGGGATTCTTGAATTTGAGCATCCGACCCTGGCTGTAACCACCGATGAAGTATTTCTCCCATTTCCACGGAGGAGGGTAGTTGATGTTGTCGACGTCCTCCTCATGTTGTTTTTCGTGAAGTACCGAGTCAGGGCTCTGATCATTCTTCAGATGGTCTGCAGGGAAGTTCACGCGAGAGTTCCTCTTGTCTGATGTGGGAGGCAACGAGGAGTCTGTGTCATGTTGATGAGCCATGTTGCTTGATCACGAACTTCCAAGGGGAGTCGCGAGTCAGATGCCCAACAGCACCTTCCCTGGGAGACGTCTATAGAGGTCTTGGCCAAGGTTCAAGATGGAAACGCCTGACCAGAGGCGAGAAAGAATACGAGGCACCTCTTTCTTGGGGAAAGCTTGACAAGGAAAAGAGATGCTGGGCAGAAGCTTGGACAGAGAAGAACTTTATGTGTTCAAAGGAAGATCCCATGTGGCTGGCAACTCCACCAAAGCCAACCTTCCTTCCAGAACTCTCTATTGGAGCTCCAAAGCCCTCAACCAGCTCCAGACCGCCGAACAAGCTGCACCATCTGCCTGAATCAGATCAAAATCATCGATGAGCATGTGTGTCGCGTCTGGCCAAGCTGTCAGCATGGGGAAATATCCATGATGCCGTCCCAGAATCACGATGGACGGTACATCCGCACTCCGAGTATGGGGCCCCATGGTGTTGGGCCATTCACGCGCGCCAATTGTTTTTTGACACTACCCATCGATACTATGAATCCCATCATTCCGATGCTGAAACGCCGCTGCCACCACGCATCAAACCTCCGATTAAGCGACCGGCCTTATGCACCATACATGATCCTCGACATGCCGTGCAAATCATCGTGCCCGGATCCCAGCGGTCTGGAAGCTTTCGCGATGGTCGTCTGTAGCGTGATGTAATTGGATGAGACATTTTCCAATCCGGAGAAGCTATCATCATGCGGACATATATACTACTCACGTAGCTCCATACGACTACCAATGTTCGCGTTGCAATGCTGCGATTGGAGCTGCAAACGATCTGAAGGGATTGCGCGTACGAATATTGATGACCTGCATGCTCGTCTCTGCTCACGAAGATCAAAATAATATGCTATCGTTCCTCCACAGCATGCGCCATTTGCTGAACGACGTTTAGCTTCATAATGCTCGCAAGATGCCATCAAAGAGGCAATGCTGTCCATAAGGTCTTAAGGTAATATCGTCATAATATGCGGTTTCAAATGCAGCGCCATGAAGGTGCTGCGTGCACACGTGATGATCGTGTCTGACGTCATTGACTGGCGATGCATGCAAGAGGATTTGGAAGCTCCTCCATTTATTGGCATTTTGAAGGGGTGAGAAGTAATTCGGATTTTTCCAGCTTTTGAACGAGCAAGACGTCTCGCTTCTTTGTACAGCTCATGTCAAGGTCTATTACTCGAGGTCGAAGAAGCTGGAATAACCAGGGATTTCCACTCGTACTCAATCAGCCTGGTGGCCTCGAATGAGGAGGGTAGCTTGAACAGGAAGACCCAATAGGTCAATAGGATTGATTGTCGCCTATTCAACAATATAGAGGGACCTGATCAGCCTTGTTCCAGAACTACATGGCCTCATAGCCAACGCCATCGCGCCCCTGGCTTTTCAATGATTTCTTCAATGATCTTTAGCGCTGACCTGGCACCTCTAACAAAGTCCCTGTCCCATTTGACCAGTCACCCTAATCGTACATCTTGAGTAGCGCTCAGTAGAACCGGCTGCCCTTCTCCAGACAGGCATGTGGGCAAGATATAACCCCACTCTTCCACAGTAGCCGATGCGGGCGCCATGTCCTCGTTCAAAACAATCTGAGGAGAAGCGTCCAAGTATAGAGGGGGTTTATCGCCCGAGAAGCACGTGGTCAAAGACTCCCCAAATCAGAAACTATGATCGGCCTAGTTAGCTTCGAAATATCTTCACACTGGGATGATCTTACATCGAATGTGTTTCGCAGATACTTACCCTGGAACGAGGTATTCGCTCCAATTACTGGCCAGAAACGCCACAGCAACCTGTCGGCAACAGCTTCATGTCAGCACAGAACTGCACAGTGCGAAATTATTGGCACCCAAGCCGTCTAGAATCAGAGCCGGTGCAGACAGTCGAAGCTGCAGCCCGTGGATGGATGGCCTCGTTCGGCTCCCAACAGGTGGTGACTCACGCCGAACATTCCTACAGCTTGTACCACGCTTCTATTTTCTTTGGCAGTCACAGCGTCATATGTTGACCTGAGTGCCCTCGTGGGCGCAGAGGACGGGGCAGACTGTGATTTTTTTGCGGAAGATGGGCCTTTGGAGGAGGTACTAGGAACAGCCGTGGGTGCGCGACGAGGGCCCATGACGATGACAAGTGCTAGAGCGAATGTCCTCGTAGTGTTGCGATTTGTGTATGAGTAATTGTGCAAGGTTCCAATTTGATGTCTCACGAGTACAGATGATAGCAATTTGCGGGTTTGATCGCTGAATCCCAAGAATTTCAGTTGCACTAGCGGAAATGGTCACGTGGAAGGTATGAGATGGAATTGTTAAAAGGGGCGCCTCGACCATTCTGATGCTGGGTAACAGTGACGGCAGGTGTATTTCTGACTTTCCGGTGTCACGATTCTTGTTCACTATCATCTCTAATATGTTTGGTCTCGTTCGCGACCCAAAAAGGCAAACGGAACATGATTTACAGCTAAATTCGATAGGATCAGTGGATCCAACTCCGTGGCTGAATGCTTTCGCTATGACTCAAGATTTTACACCCACGTATCCTGCAATGAGGCCAACCATCTCATTCCATATCATCCGGATCACCATCGTCGTCCTGTAGATCCTCGTCCTGTAGATCCTCGTCCTCTTTTCTTCGGACGACAACATTGAGAGTTAGCTTCCATACGTCCCGGGAAAAGGGTGAGCGATTGGAATACAAAATGAACGTAGACTCACTCGAGCTTCTCCCATTCCATGCTGGTTGTATTGAATTTGTGGCCCGCAAAGTCGGTCTTGGTCAGTGCCTTATTCCCGTAGTCCTCCGACAGCATCTTTGCATAATTATAGGGAACCTTGACGGGGTGACCTTCGAAGAGGCTGTCGCGAAGTGGGAAAAGATCTTTAATCTGGGAAGACTCCACTGTCAGCGCATTTTCCGTTCCTGTACATGCGGGTGCGACATCAAAAGGATCAAGGCGTACCTTGGCCTCTTGCTTGTCCTTGCTGACGACAACGCCCTTGACACCTTTCTTCGGTCGAATGGCGGTAATGTCGATGAACAGACCTGTATGGATATCGATCCATCTGCCATCGATGACGTTCAATTTGTCTTCGAAACTGCCATCAGTATATTTCGGATTTATCTCCAGCATATAATCGCGTTTTTGGTATCTATGGATGGTCATATTATAGTAGGAAGCCAGATAGTGAACGGTGGAGACGCTCATTTGGACATCAATGTCCGAGTCCCATGGCATGATCTGCCAAATGACCGTCAGACCAGCACAACATCTCGTTAGGGGATGGTAGGATACCTTTCGATTCCACCACCATCCCAATAAAGTGCCATGTATGATCCAGCTTTCAGCCCCTATATCGGCCATGGAGAAGAGGTACGATTGCATGAGTAGGGTGAGATTGGTTCGTTGTTCTTCATACGGGAGCGTGGTATCCGTAAACCTTTGCCCCAATCAGTCAAGTTTTGAACGAGGCAGCTTCGAGGCCATCGTACCGTCCATCGTAGTGAGGGTGAAAGCTTTCGGTTTCCGTCAGCAATCTCGGTCCGCAGCTTGTGGATCCCCCCTCACTTACACAGATTCATCTGTGGACCGACTGACGTTAGCCATGGTGCCTCTTTCCTCAAGGATGAGTCGATTGGAACTTACGCCAGTACTTCTCTTTCGGGTCGCCGCTCCTCCCACTCCTATCGGGATAGTCGAATCTGATGCGAACGCTCTCGAAGTCTGCATCAGCTTCCACAAGTGTCGAAGTGCCGATCAGACTCAAGAGCAGCGTCAAGATGGGCCAAGTCAGGAGGAGAGGGCGGTGACAGCGGTGGGGCATTGAGACGAGCGATTCAGGGGTTACATCTGCCTCATTTTGCGGATTGGAGGCGTGGAAGCAGAACACGGCTCTTGTGCAGAGACTTTTCAGGCAATTCAGATGGTGTCGCGTGACCTCCGCCTTTGAACACGGATGAAGCTGCTTGAGCGTGGTGATAGTGATGAGAGTAGAGAAGACATGGAACGCATGCCAAAAGATGGATCAGCTAGGTTTGGACAAAGCGGAGCGAGTCCTGGAAAGCAGGCTCGTTCCATTGTCATCCAGCCCTTGCAAAAGGCCGCGTCCGCATCAACGTGATAGGAATAGCGCCAAGCCCTGGAGTCACCCTACAGTAAGATTCGATGCTTTGCTTGCGCTAATTGCGAGTTACCGTGCCTTTCAGCATGCGCATGTGTTCTTCGGACTTGTCCAATAAAAGCATCATGTCGTGCATCCGAAACAATGTACCCGGCATGTGGGAATGGCGTAAACGTGGCAAGGCATGTCATGGAATACATTTTGATAATTGCTGTAGTGTTTGAGGATGCTACGAACAAAGATCATCTAACGAGAATTCTCTAATATGTTCCTGAAGCTCTCTCCAAGGGATGCTATGCTGTGCAGCAGCGCAGAGGGTCGAACACGCGCTATAGACAATGGAAGAGGCATCGTGACACGCTTTAATGCTCAAGCAATCTCAAGCTCCCTTGGACAACCACGTTCTCCAATATTGAGCCTGGCGGAATATCAATAGTGCTGCCTTCGGTTGCCACAATGATGACTGTTCCCTTGAGGATGACCCCTCTCCCCAAATTGACAGCTCCTGTAATTGTGAGATGGTCCAGCTCCACGATCTTGGGAATGCTGTTGATGCGTTTCTGGAAGTCACTGACTTTTTTGAAGTCATTCCCAAGCTTGATCAATGGCGCCGGTCCAAACCGATCCGCATCGATGACAAGTTGACCGTGCTTGAGGCTGTAAAGGTCTGACTTGACCAGCATGAGATCCGAGCAGGTTTTGACCGGAAGGAAGCGACGCCGAGGCACATTGACCCCATGCGCGTTCTTGAAGTGACGAATGGCAGCCCCAACGGCCGTCTCCAGCTGCACGATGCTCAGGTCTGACTCGCCCTTCTTGTCCGCCGGAATGGACTTGTTGTTGGGTATGATCTCCATTTCCAACTCGTTGTTTTCAACCACCCGCTTGATCGCCTTCAGGTTGAGCCAGATGTTGTTGGTGTTGAAGTACTTGAACTTCTTGATCGACTTGAACTCGTTGGTGTGCTCCTTGGGCACTTGAGCAATTTCCAGCAAGCGGACCGAATTGTCGTAGTTGATGATGGTACCGCCCTTGACGTCCGCCTTGGTCTTGTCCGTCAACTCCATGATGTACTCAGCATCCGTTTGGACCATGTGCTGAAGGATCCGCAAGTCTACGACGGCTCCTAGGTTGTCCGCATTCGACAGGAAGATGATCTCCACCCCACGATCCATCAGTTTCTCAAGAATGCCCGAGTTGTACAACGATTCGAAAACGTCACCATGGCCCGGCGGATACCAGTCCGATATCTGAGATTGGTAATTCTTTGGTGCCGGGAGCAGGGAGTCTCTCAGGACACGAGGGTAGCGAGACTGGTTGAAGGTCATTATATCAAGATTGTGACCTTCGTACTTCTTGATGATGTTCGCTGTGTCCTCATCCGTGTTGAAGGAGTTCATCAGGACGAAAGGCACGTTGACGTTGTATGTCCTGTTGAGATACTCGATCTGCCTCACAGAGAGATCGAGGAAGGACATGCCATCTCGAACTTCGATGACTGACTTGGGACCGACGCAGCCCATGGAGGTGCCGAGGCCTCCATTGAGCTTCACCACCGCCAGCTTCTTGAGAAACTCGACCGATTCCGAGTTGGCGAGGCTGTTGTAGTCTATCACCTGATCTTTCTCTGGCGGGGCGATTCGATCCCATGAGAGGGCGTTGCCTTTCGCCTTGTCACTCAAGTATCTCCGAAACAGTCCGAAGAAGTTCTCCATCTCTGTCTCGAAGCGTTCTTTCTCATCCGGATCTTCGCAAGTGTTCACGAGATTGTTGAGAGCGTTGCGCATTTGCGAGGCCGCAACGTTTGTGGAAGCGTTCTCGAAAGCCTGCGAAGTTGCGGAACGACCTCTTGTCAGTGGGACGCTCTCATATGTTGAGATTGGTGCCATTGCAAGCYTGATTTGAAAAATGTAGCAGGCAAAATGTTGAGAAATCAACAAAGTCACGGAAATGCTCTTCGACTTCCAAGAAGCTAGCTATGGGCAGCTTGGTCGTCTCTTCCAGATGATGCGTTTCTAGTCCTGCTTAACGGAAATTTTCGAACGTCCCGAAGAATGACAAAKATGGACATAGTTGCGGAGGAGCAAGTAATGGATTGCAATAGAAATGTCAAGGTAGGCACAGCGACTGTGGGAAACTTGTTGCAGAACCGGGAAGGAGCATTCGCACGGGGAGCTAGATTTCCCTTTGTTTCGTGCTTTCCGAAACTCTGAGCCCGGACTCTTACTAACTCCATCAAACCGCACGGCAGACGTCGGCAGTACGCTTCTTCACTGATTGAGAGAGAATGCAGGGCGCGAAGGAGAACAGATGATCATGAGGACCGCGTTCATGTATAGCGAGAGATTGACTCACAACATGAGACTGGGATTTGCCATGGTGGTTCCTCTTGAAAGAGCCCACACCGTCTGGACCACCGGCTCCATTGTTCTGCAGCCGCGAGGGCAGCGCGCTTTTGGCTCCAGCCATGGTTGACGAGACGACTTGACTGCGAGAGGTAAAGGATGCTCAATACCTGTGTAACGGACCATTAGCGCTGAATGAGTAGATGTGATTCAAGCATGATGCTCTGCAGGACTCCGTATATATCGAACACAAGAGATTGAACGAAAAACACCTGCTTCGTGAGATTGTATGTGAAGGGTGTTGAGGGGGATTGCTGTTGGCGTGTGGGCAGGCTTAATCGAGACAGGTATTAGAGGGACTTACGTCTTCTTCCGGTTTGCAATGGCACTCTCGCTCTCAGCAAGAACACCTCTGAAGTCGTCCGAATGGAAAATCTGTTTCAATTGAAGAGGAGATGGACCTTAATTAAGCAAAAAGTGATTGCCAGCCAGGAGAAGCTTGATGTGGGGCCGATGGGGGGTGGATTTAGAGTTTTTAGGCGGGCAACTCCGCCAAGCCCTCCCAAATGGGATCCTCCTTCTCAACAAAACAAGTCGAGCTTGAGCTCAATCCCAGTTGTGACAACGCTGCATCAACCTCTGCTGCAGACCTTGGGCCCACCATGCTTTCGTTCCGAAGCTGCCCCTGCATGAAGCCAAGTAAGATTGGACGAGTCGGGCAAATTTACTAGATGAATAGGGTTCACATGCATCCGACCGAGCCAAATCGAGATTTTACGATGGAAGATGATGCAAGACACGTCGTTGTCTCACCGATGATCAGCAATCCACGCGAAAGTGTAACAAATGTGAAATTGCTGCTCACGATCTGGTCTTATCGAATACCCGACAGGTCAGCTGGCGCCGACAGGAGGATATGTTTGTCCACACGTCAAAGGTAGTCTAGTGATGGTGCAAGATTCGATCTGCCATGCCGACATCTGTGCTCTGTCGTTGAGTCGTTCATCATGCTCGACAAGAAACACTATTGCAATCCATCACCTTCGAGGGATCTATAAGGGAGATGAAGAGCGGCTATTTCGAACGCTCTCTCAACTCTCAATTCCCCCATGCGGATAAAGCTCTCTTCTACAGTGGCTGATTGGGACAATGTCTCTAAATCGCTGCTACACCTTCACACCTAGCATCTAACAAATGTCAGCGCGCCTATCAGATTGCGGTCTAAATTCAGAACATGGCTATCGGTATGGCTGATGATCGAACTGCAATCTCATAAACAAGGCCATGTCCCCGTCTTCGCACAGTATTTCTTTTTCGGAAATCCAACCGCTCGGCGTTACTCGAGTCCCTGTTGATACCATGTTAGACGTCTTCCTCTTTCCTTTTTGGACGCTTTTCCTCCTTACTTGGGTCAATTCTCTCGCTGTGGCAAAGCCAACTGGAGCTTCGCCCAACGCCATTGTTGCTCGAGCCGGCGGTGACGATCCAGATGCTGCTGGCATCCAAGCAAAGTCAGTACTGCGTCCAGCGATCGTGTTGCACGTTACCCTGCTAACGTTATGGCCGCTGTCAGCCCCCCAAAGGTGACGTGGAAGCTTGCAGGAGGCGAAACGATCGAGTTCTTCGCCTACCAAAGCATCTATGACCCTCCCAGCGCCAACTTTTACACCGCCGTGATTTCCGCGACCAAACAGGTCGGACAGGATTGTGCCAACTTCATACTGCCAGTCCTAGCGACTTGCCTAAAACAGCAGATGACGGAAAAGACCATAGAATTCAATGACTATTCCGTTTGGCTCTCGATTGAAAATCCGGATTTCAAGCTAACCTTCGGTACCTTGCTGCTGAGCTTGGAAGCAATCGGCCAATTCTACCTGAAGCAAGGCAAATTCAGAACCCATTTCAACGTGTACCAGGACGATCCTGTTTATGGGGCGCTTGCCAGCGGTTGGATAGAGAAGTCGGTAGGAAATTCAGGGGTAAATGGGACGCTGCCTAACGCGCAGGGAGCAATCGGAAATCTAACGATTGGCGATGCCTCAGTCGCGTCGTCGGGCGTACAGACAGCTTAATTCAAGACGTCGTACGCATTTCTCATCCTCTCGAAACTCAATTTTGGCATCTTAATGTAGCTACGCTTGAATCTTTCGAAGACGAGGCTGAAGAATCTTGAGATCTCAATGTCACGTGTTGCGATCCTTATCTTATCGGGGACCTCGGTCTCTTCGCCCCTCCCTTCGCCGCTCATAGCTATTCTCTCCTAATCTTCGGTGTTGCGCTGGACAACTTGCTGCTTTGATACTGGAATGATAATTGTAGACCGCTTTCAGGATGCTTCCCCCTATTGACTACTTTGAGCATCGTCGGATCTGGTATGTCTGCTCGCAAAGCACTCCCGACCTATCTAATCCCAGCATCATAGCCAGCGCAAACAGCTCGAGCGCACCACACGCATACTCTCGCTACCCTTCGAATACCATTCCTCGACTTCGGCATCTGACCGCCAAATACTCTCCAAACCCATCTCCGAGCTTGTCCAGGATGTCCACGCGCAAACACTTAAGCCCGTCGAGATTCTGCGGTGCTACAGCAAGATCGCTCTCCGGGCGCATGGACAGACTAATTGCTTGACTGAGGTGATGTTACCTGAGGCAGAGGAATGGGCGAATGGCAAAGGGGTCAATTTGAGAGGGCCACTTGCCGGTATACCCGTCAGTTTGAAGGATAGTATTGCGGTTGGAGGGTTTGATGTAAGCGTTGGGTATTCGAGGAATTGTGAGAAGCCGTACCACGAGGACGGGACCTTGGTCAAGATCCTGAAGGCAGCCGGTACGTCTACAATTGTGCCCATTTCTCAGTGTGCTGATATCACGCCCGACTTGAAGGCGCTGTACCTTATGTGAAGACGAATTTGCCAACAACACTCCTCTCGTTTGAGTCCTCTAACGATGTTTGGGGCCGATGTCTCAATCCACACAACCCCAAGTACTCTCCAGGAGGTAGTACAGGCGGAGAAGCAGCCCTTTTGGCCTTCGGTGGTGGTCGAATTGGTATTGGCTCTGACGTTGCAGGTAGCGTGAGAGCGCCGGCGCACTTTTCAGGCATCTATTCTCTCAGGTGTAGTACCGGCAGATGGCCAAAGATGGGCATGAACACCAGCATGCCGGGTCAAGAGGGTATTCCAAGCGTGTTCAGCCCAATGACAAGGACACTGGAGGACTTGATCTACTTTGCCAGAAGCTTCATCGGCATGGAGTGCTGGCACTGGGATCATAGTGTGCATCCCTTGAAATGGAGAGAGCGTGCGGTAGAGCAGATCAGAGAAAGCAAAAGGCTCAAAGTGGGAGTCTTGAGAAGTGATGGTAAGCTCCAAACTCGCTGCATTTGACCGCTGTCTCCCGACTTGCAGCTGAATACTTCCTGAAAAACTAGGTGTCGTTGATCCCTCCCCAGCTTGCGCGCGCGCTCTTGAGGAAACAGTATCTGCCCTGCGGAGCCAAGGTCATGATTGCGTTGACATCTCCCCGCCTTCACCATATCTCGCTCTCCAGATAGCTTCAGGCTTACTGAACTCAGACGGGTGCCGCACATTTCTCTCATTCTTCCGCACTGGGGAGACCAACGACCCTGGCGCACGTCAGATGTCTCTTTACATGAAGCTTCCTCGATCCCTCAAATACCTGCACTTTCTGTGGGTAAAGTATGTTCGACGAGATGCAGTGTGGGCTGGTTTGCTCGAGAATTGGCATGCTAAGAGCAGCTTCGAGCAATGGAAGTTAGTTTCCAAAAGAGAATCGTACAAAGCCACATGGCACGAGTGGTGGAACAGAGAAGAGTACGACTTCCTGCTCACGCCCGTAAATGCTACCCCAGCAGTGCCCCACAAAGGAATGAAGGAGGCAGTGAGTAGCTGCGGCTACACATTCTTGTTCAATTTAGTAAGCTCAATGCTCAACCGACCAACAGATTGCAATCGCTGACTGTGCTATAGCTGGACTATTCTTGTGGAGTAATGCCCGTCACAAAGGTTGACAGAGACTCCGACCAATTGCCTAAAAGTTTCAACTTTAAAAAGTTGAATGGAGTAGCCAAAGGGGCGTATGCTCATTATGACTCCGAGGCGATGCACGGCCTACCAGTAGCCGTTCAGATAGTTGGACGGCGCCTCGAGGAGGAGAAAGTTCTGGCGGTGATGCAGCGAGTCTCAGATGCTTTGGAGAGCTCAGGTAAAAGGTACCCGCTTTTGGATATTGATTAAGTGGAGCTTCGATGCTTTGCATTGACCCAAGACTGTGAATTCGATAGGAGCCRGGGAGGGTTGCATCATCCACAAGGCAGCATTACTGTCGGCAGCTGCATGACCAGTCCGCATTTCAAGGACTTTCAAAGGCGCCAGGAAACCGGCAGAAAGTCAAGGGGTGCAATGACACTCCAGCGTGCTCAGCCAGAGCTCACGGGAGGTATGATGGCAACCTCATCGCCTTCTTGGATCATGGTCTTCGAATCCGAGCCATCTATACCTGGACCGCTGCTATCAATATCGATATACTCTAGATTAATAGTGACGGCGCAGGTGCTTAGCACGGCTTGCGTCATTCCAGGATAGTATTTCTCGAGGAGGCCGAATATATTGCCGGCAGTGACTGGTGCAGCGAAGGTGTCCGATTCCTTATGGGTAAAGCTCGCAGCCGACGCGAAATACAAAATACGAAAATGACCTGGCGGAGTCTGGGTCGGCATATCTAGGAGATTGACAGTGAGTCAACGCTGCAACAACAAGGAATTATGCCTAGAAGGGTATCCAGGTCGTTGAGGGGCTCAGACTATTAGTTGATCTCAAGAAGAAACCTCATGACGCTTCTTCGGATAATACATGCAAATTATTTTCTCTTCATAGACGAAATCATAAAGCAATGATATATGTGCACTCACCCAAGAATGTCAAGAACCTTGAAGATTTAAAATCTTTGCCAGGTTTGATTTATGTTTGTAGACATACCGCCTGAATTGCCCAGCACCCTGAAGAGTGACCGTTGGGTCCTCGGGTCGTTTTCAAGGACGGCGATTTTCCGCATGACGTCCAATTTAAGGTTCAAGATCGCCGTCTGCATCGAGCGCGTTCACCTGTAAATGACTTGAGGAGAAGTAATCTTGGGAACTTGCGGTTTGCAGCGGTTTGTAGAGTATGTCATGGAGACGCTCGCTATTGGCAAAGCGATACCATGCGACAAGGCGAAGATTGATTGCCCACGATCCCAACAACCCAGTCCTCAATCGCCAAGGTGCTCTGCCAAAGCCTCCATTTGCCCCTGTGCCGGATGCTTTCTCTCGTTTGGTGCAGAGGAATTGGGATCGTTTCAACAATCTAGAAGGCGACTCTAAAAGCCAACATCCTCCGTCCGAAGCTCGGAATACCCTTGCAAGCTCGCACCTTAAAGGGCGAGCTGAGGAACCATCTTTCGAACCACAATATGAGAAACGAGATCAGAAAAGGTCAATCCAGACATTTTCGAGGCTGGAAACTGCGGCACAAACCGACTCATCTTCCACCTCAAGTGCCGCACTCATTCAGTCAGAGTCGAGTTATCGTTCTAGGCAGGAAGGCCCCGCGAGGACAGGCTCTACAGATTCTCAAGTAGGAAGCTCAAAAGAGTCTAAGCCATCAGACAACATCAAAGGAACAGGGGATCTAGATGCACCCCCTACACAATCTTATAAGACTGCGTTGAACCACGAGAAGCCAGACAGCCCTAAGAGCCAACCGAGATCTTTGGTTCGGAAATGCCAATTCACGTCTGCAGTCAGGAAATGGACAACAGACGCCTCTTTCCGTCGTCCGTGTCTCTTATCCCTCGCAGACGACAACTCTGCGCCTGAGATATCGGATGATGGCGCAGCCATTCATGATAGCCTGGCTGAGCTTTTAGACGCCTATCGTGCATCACCAGAGCAGTCTATAGACTCTGCATCCTCTCCTTCGGAGCTGGCAATACAGCCACGATCAGGTCAACGAGCTCGGTCATCAATACCAGTTGGAACCAAGGCTAAAAAAAGATTCCTTAACACGCCAAGTGTCTTTGACGGATCAAAGTTGACTGCAAGATCTCAATATAGTCAACGCTTTGCATCCACAAGAGCAACACCCTCTACAAACATTGGAAGTTTGGATCCAGCGAATATAGAGCCACAGACTTCTCGCAGTCTTTCCCCGCAGACCAACCATGTTCTTCACGCCTCAATTGAAGATGAAGCGAGGCCAACTTTCGTGCGTGGAAGCTCTCTCTTGCAACACGAGGTTGGAGGTCAAGACGTTCGAGAACACCTTCGTCTATGGCAAACTTGGCAGGCCGATGGTCTCAACAGACATCTGGTAGCACCACTGTCCGAAGGCGAAAACGCATTGACGCAAACCGGAGCAATTGACACGTCCATCGTCGATTTTGAAGAGGGTGTCGCGGATGATATCCTTGCTCCCGAATTCGACCCAGAAGAGGGGACGCTTAGTATACTCCATGCACCCAAATTTTTCAGACAGGGCGATTTAGTCGAGGTTTGGAACGCAACCGATAGCGTCCTGACCATCTTCATACGGAATTACGCGAATCACTCCCTCTTTTACTCGGAGAATGGATCGTGGCTTGTAAGGCGCTCGAAAGTAACCCGCTTCGCTCTACCCAGCTTTGTGAGTCCGAGCGACTTGGAAGACGTCTTGCCTTTCTCTCCTGCCCCCGAGACTCTGGACAATCTTGTCGACAGGCTCACTCCCTTGACTGAGAATGCTCCAAGGGATGCTGGCAGCAAAGCCCTTCAGAGAATGCAACGCTTTCGCAAGTCTTCTGACGATATTTACCGCAAATACGGGGATCGAATAAATTCTGTCTATCAGATAATGGCTCCGCCTAGCTTTTCGGATGGCCCCAAAACAATGTCCATTGGGGAGATTGCTATCAAAGTGTTCGAAAAAGAGAGCATTAAGGCAGTAAACCCGGAAATGATCTGGGCACTTCACCGGAGACTTTGTAAGACTCAAAATGTCACGACGGACGATCTTGCGCATCGTCTGACTCCCGTATTCACCTTTCTTCCCAGACAGAATCTCACGCATATTACCAAAGTCGAAAAGTGGATGAGAGAGTTTCAAGAATCCAGTATTGAGAAACAAATGGAGCAGGGCAAAGACAATGGGCCGTCAAACCCCACGAAGATGCCAACGAACCCCATAGCCTCATTTGTGTTGAAAGCAAAACAGGCCATCATCGCGAGTCGTCAAGCCCGCCCGATCTCACCGACCGGTATTGTTGGTCCAAGGGTGAAAGAAGACTGCGTCTCATCTGAAAGGAGGATATTCAGGGCCATGCCAATGCAGGAGCTTGATGCTAATGAGAGGAAGGTACTTCATTATCTCGACGCTTGGGTGACCAGCAAGTCTTTGAGCAAACACAACAATTTGAAAGCGTTGGGGCCTATGGTTCTTCGAGCGATAGGAATGTATGAGAATCTGGATTTGAATGAGTCTGCCGGTTATACACTCATGCAAGAACTTGGAATCATCTCTCCCTGGCAGAATGCTACCTTCTACATAGAGCATTTCAATTTTCCTGGCCGCAATCCACATGAGCCTCTAAGCGTACTGGCGCGTGAGGCTCAATCGCAGCTGTCGACTTTCGAGAAGCAAGACGCAATGGCCGAATTTAGAAAAGATTGGGGCGATCTACCAGCATACTGTATTGATGGTGCTGATACTCAGGAGCGCGACGATGCTATCTCTGTTGAAGAGATTGAAGGAGAATCTTCGGCCTGGGTGCACATACATGTGGCCAACCCATCCGCTTTTATCACTCCAGACTCTGTATTTGGCCAGTATGCAGCAGAGCTTGTCCAGTCAATCTACTTGCCGGAGGCCAAGTACCCAATGTTGGAACTCGAACTCTCCCTCAAACACCTTTCTCTCGGGCGAGATCGACCGTGCATCACGTTCAGTGCAAAGCTCGACACAGCAGGTAACATCCTGGAGCACAAGATTTCCAACGGCATACTGCACGATGTTGTCTTCATGACCCCCGAAAAGGTCCTAGAGATTGCGGGTCTGGGGGAGCAGCAGGTGGACTGGACATCAAACCTTTTGACAATTGGCGAACGTCCGTTACACAAAAATGCGGATTCAACTGCTTCAGCCGAAGCCTCATCTCGGCCATTGACGCCGGAAGACGTACGCAAGTTGCAATGGTTGGGTTCGTTGGGGAAAGCGACGCGTGAAAGGCGAGAACGTGCTGGCGCAACTCGAAAGCCCCGGCAGGAGGGACTGATGCGAACCTGTCGACCAATTGTAACCTTTGGAGACATCACCAATAAAGTGGTGGCACCGTTGAGTAACAGGATCCAGCGATACGACAACGACCCTGTTGTTTCCATAGAGAGTCACCCCAAGCTAGCGAATTTCAACTTTATATCAGATCTGATGGTGCTGGCAGGGGAAGTTTGCGCCAATTGGTGTGTGGATCGCAAGCTGCCTGTCCCCTACCGAGGAATCCGGATCAATCCAGAACCAGCAGTATCACCTGCAGAATTCAAGCACGAAATGACAAAATCAGCAACAGCGGAAGGGCGGGATCCGAGCATCGATGAGATCAGGACCCACATGGCGCTTCTTGGGTCAGCGGACTGCTCCTCAGTCCCCCTCAGACATCCTGCTCTAGGAGTACCGGCATATGTGAAAGCGACCTCACCTTTACGTCGCTACGGTGACCTGATGGCACATTGGCAGATCGAAGCCGCGATACGGAATGAAAGAAGAGCGGGGTTGATAGTTCAGGAAGAGCCGGATCTCTCTTTCCTCCCTTTTTCAACGGACCAGGTTGAATCATCATGCAAGAAGCTAATGGCCCGCGGGGGGCAGATTCTGAGAATCGAACGGAACGCTATCGGTTTCTGGTTGACTTGGGCCATTGCCAGGGCCTTCTATTTCAAACAGGCTGAGCTGCCAGAAACATTCCGGATACACATCTACAATCCGGTCAACGCGGCAAACATGGCGCTAGGCATGATTGATGGCTGGGATCGGAGAGCGCTTCTGCAGGACAAGCCGAGCTTGACGATGCCCAATGGGGGCTTGCAGGTGGACGACGTTTGGGAAGCTAAGATTACCAAGATAATGTTATACAGGAAAGAACTCACATTTGAACCTGTTCGACTGGTCTCGAAGGGGAACGCAGCTACATAGCCAGGAGTTTCGGTGGGTCTGGTATGACCACTTAGTAAGGTCCTCCAACGTTGGCGTTCAAGCACTGAACGTGAAGCATTTGAGGCGTCATGAGAATCCTCCTCTCCTGATTCCGCCAATTCGTGCAGGTTTCCTCTGCATGCATGAGGACAGATCATCAGTAAGTCAGGAGTATAGTTGGGTCAGTAGGTGATTGACTGCCAAGCAATATATATGTGTATACAATTTTCTCAATACGACAACAAAGTTGCTAATCTCTAATCTCCTTTCTCTTCTTCCGTACACTTTGTACCTTCGTACATTTTCGGTCTTTGGGAAGTAGAAACTGAAATTGGTCTGGGGAGATCGGTGACGGCTCGAACCCCCACACAAGTTGCGACTAGCGATGCGATAATTATTGGTTCTCATAACCTTCTCTACGCGACCTTGTTCGTTACATTCTCCTTTTTGTCAAGCGCAAGCTCACTGATGAGACATGGCAACCCAATCGACTCAACCATGTGACGATACCTTCTGGGGCCGTTGCTCATTCGGTCTCTTAGATATAACTGCAAAGCATGGTGCGTTTGAGGCACTTTGCGCTCCTGAGACATGTCATGTGCTGGAGTGGCATCGATGCTTCCAGCACAGGATTTCGAGCCATGATCGAGCAACACAAGCTTCTCCTTCCCTGTTCGAGGGAGGCTGATGATCAGAGTTAGCCGATCTCCCGGTGTAAAGGTCAGGCTCTTGTGCCTAACTTGTTCATGGGTTCGTGGACTTACTCTCATTCGTCATCCCGTCATCTAAATCGCCTCTTGTCGGGTCTGTGCCTGACATAATGTTTCCTCTGCATTCTCCACCCGGCTGTCGTCTTTCCTAAGTGCAGTTATTGTGTACCAAGAGCACCCCACTTGCCGACTACAGCTCTATCTCGTCACTCAAACAGTCGTCCTCTTCGATCCAGCATAGTCCCTTCTTCTGCCTCAAGGACGATTGTCCCACTGCACAAAGCCACCAGGACCACTCCTTCCGAGCGCCAAACCACCCTCCATCCTCAATCCACACCAAGAAAAAAACCGTCCTCGGAAAACCGGCTCCGTCGATGAGAGTATGACCCACCCACCCCACCAGGGTGACCCAACAGCCCTCCAGACCTTCGACCCCGCGACCTTCTACCCGGCGCTCGCCGCGCGCGAGAAGCTCAAGCACACCCGCGATGACTCCTGCACCACCTTCCCCTCGGCCAAATCCATCGCCGAGCCCCAGATCCCCAAGGACTTCGACCCGGCGGTCTTCTACCCGGCGCTCGCCGCGCGCGAGAAGGCCAAGCTGGTAAGCGGTGGTGGTGGTGGCGGGGCGAGGAGGAGCAGCAGCAGCCCGGGCGAGGGGGGGGAGGATTACTCCATCTTCACGGAGAGCATCAATCCGGGGGATAGTATCAGTTACAGCCATCTGCCGCGGGTGGAGCAGCAGCAGGTGCTTGTTGGTGATCCGTGGGTCTTCTTTTTCTTTTCTTATTTTTGGCCTTCAGCCCCGTTCCCCCAAGCACCCTTTCCCCAATTATCCCTTCCCAAAGCTTGGTGGGGGTAGCGTCATATTATACCGATGATCATGTTTCGTCCTTTTGGGCCGGGCTTGCTGGAAATGGAGATTAATTGGGCATGTGTTGACAGAGAGTGCGAGCGGTTCGAGCACAAGAAACGGGTCCGCAGGCGACTGTGGATCACGGGCGTCGTCTTCCTCATCGCGACGGTCATCCTGAGTCTGCTGTTTGCCTGGCTGGGAGCGCACAATTTCTTCAAGGATCAGAAGGTCACCATACCCTGAGGGCTGAGCTTTATGTTTGAAGGGGAAGGAAGCGGGAAATGCAAGTACATTCAGCGCAGCGATGTTTGGGACTGGTTTTTATTCGAATGGACGAGTAAGAACATGAGCATTGGGCATGGATTGAGATATACAGGTTCCATCTCATCTCCTGGACGCATCTGGTCATGGAAGAAGGCTAGTGTCGTGGGATTATTGTGTTTCGAGATAACCTGGTACTATAACGACTTTTGGAATGAGTGATTTCGGCATGTGACGGTCGTGTGCAATATTGGCATATGAATCTTCCTTGATTGAGTCCGCCCAAACGCCGTGCTAGTCCATGAGTGATTGTTACATGACCAAGTCTGTTGACTTTTCCGCCGAAATCTGCTGGGGACAGTATAGTAGCGACATGGCACGATGCCTCAGCTGATCGACATCCCTCTTCGACCCATCAATACCTCTTCCTCGTCGGCTCCGGACTGGGACTCCGACTCATACTCCTATCATCCCGGCCCCGGGCCCTCAACCACTTCTTCGTGCCGAGCTCCAACTCCCGATCCAACTCGGCACTGGGCTCCTTGCGGTGGATGAAATTGCAGAACCCGCCCCTGACGCACCCTTCACCGCTATTGAGCCGGCAGCAGGCCTCCCGGAAATCGGTCACGGGGGACAGCTCGCAGTAGATGGGGCGCGCGGCGTACCAGCGGGAGTTGAGGGCGTCGCAGGCCTTTTGGGCGGAATCCTCGTATTTGAAGCGGGCGTAGACGTTGCCGATCAGATCTTTCCCCCACACAGAACAGTCAGTTCAATCACCCCAGCAAGAGAAACGCCTTTTTGCTCCCCCGCGAGAACACCAAGGGAAGGAATGTGGGAAACGTACGATCATTGTTGTTGTCACACACCACCACCTCCTCGGGCTCCCCGTACTTGCACATCTCGCACCAGAAATCCTCGTAGAAGGCGTCGAAGTGGTTCTGCAGCTGGCTCGGGTTCATCTTGTTCTTCGGGTCGTAGGCCGGGTTCTGGTAGAGGTTGGGCAGGAGGATGGTTTGGGAGTAGGAAGGCTTGACGTGCTTGCGCGAGCAGCGGTCGCCGTGGCGGCAGGCGCCGATTTTGTAGTAGAAGGAGCAGTTGACCTTGTCTTGTTCGGTGCCGAAGATGGAGGCGAGATAGCTGGGGGGGGGGAAGGCGGTTAGCTGATGGTTTGTGATGGGAATGAGAGACGTATTTGGACTTACTTGGCCATGATATCGAGTTCGAGTGCTTGGTATGAGGACGAGGTAAAATGGGCGGATTGAAGAATAGTGAATGCAATCGCAAGGTGCAGAAATATTCTTCGAAGCCTCATGGACCAAATCAATATTCATGCGGAGCGGAATGAGTTCCGCCCCCATTACCCCTGTTTTCAAGTTCCTTGAAACATGGACTCTAAACCACGAAAACAGAAAGGGTGCGCACGAGAGATTTTTCACCACCTCGTACTCCACCGCTAAGCTTATTTAATAAGTAAAAAGTAGATAGAATCGTAATATATATCAGCTATATTAATTAATGAAGCTTTAAGAAATTATCGAGTACTATTAGACGTAATTTTGAATATTTTTTTGAAAAATCGATTTTTCGGCTTTAGGCTCTGCGGGGCCAATTTGGGCTTTGCGGGGCCAATTTGGACTTTGCGGGGCGTTTTGGGGCGGGGGGGCTCAAAAACTCCAAATTTACAAATACTACTAATTACTCAATGAATACAGCTTTATTTAAAAATCTAGAAAGGACAAATTAATATATATATCTAGATTACTATTCGATTCACGTTATACTCAGTAACTAAACGTAGTGGTGGAGTACGAGGTGGTAAAAGTTTTTCGTACGCACCTTCTTTCATGTTCCAACGAACTTGAAAACAGAAGCCCATGTTTCAAGGAACTTGAAAACAGGGGTATCAATGCCAAGCCTAATTTTGGATATGGAATTCGGTGGATGCTTCCCTGGCTCCCTGCACAAGCAATGACTCTAAGCCTATGAGCATTGCAAGGTGGTTTTGGGATCTGAAATGGGTTCATAATGTAGCAAGTTATGGTATAGCGATACCTAGTGTCAAAGACTTATTGTTGTCCTCTAAAACGTAATTGCGCATAAGCTCCGCACATTGACATTTTCTCTGGCCAGCGCGAAGCTACTTCACAAAGCTTTCTCGATTACACAAGATCAGGTGGGATTTGCTTGTTTATACATCGTGACAAGCAGTGGTTTGCATTCGTTGACAATGATACTGATATTCATTCTCTTGAGCAACTTTTCTCTGCTATAGCTACTGTTTAGCTTTGCTTCCATGGATCTTTCCTCTCAAATGCAAGTGCAGTGTCTCGCAGGCGAATTGCTGTCTCCATCTGCGGCTTGAACAAAGCCGACAGATTCACAGCTCTTTTTCCACCTCTGCTGGCTCATCCTCCGAATCGGGGGTCGGTAGAGGCGATTGCATGGTGAACGTGAGCTTCGCCGCAACAACTCCACCAGGCCAAGTCTCACTCCAGGTCACGAACAAATCTTGTCCGTCTTCTGAAGCCCACGGATGACCGTAAATGCAGTATCTATGTCCTCCGCTTACCTTCAACGGCTCTGCAACTCCGACGTCTTTGATCTGCCATGGCCCTTGCGGAGCAGGCGCAATGCCAACTTGAATCTTGTTGTCACACCACTTGGTGACGCCGACCATGACGAACGGGTACTGCTCGCCAAACAGGCTCGATCGAAAGACTGAAGCTTGGGGTATGTCCTCCCACAGCGTAGCTGAATTGTCCCAATTGTTGAGCTGCCAACCTTCACCGTCCCAGTGCTCGTAAGCTTCGGTGTTTTCCACCTTGTGAGAGGCCACGCGAGCGAGAATGATCTTGCAGCTACCACTTCGCTGGCCATAGAGATAGACATGATGTCCGTGTTTGATTGCCGAAAGACATCCAAACCCTGGCTCTTCGGGTGAAATCAGCTCGCCACAACGTGTCGTTGTCAGTTTTCCAGTCTCGCAATCCACTTCAACCCTAGCAATGCCTGATCCAACATATTCAGTGGTTGAATTTCCGGACCCTTTGCGTTCAATGCTCTTCTGGTACCTAGGTCGGTATGTCAGCTACCTTACTACGATATTGGAAGTTCTGGTGCTTCTTACCAAACGTACCCAACACCTTCCTCGACTTCTACAAGGCCGCCAAAGCTCCAAAGCATGATCCTTGTTTTGGCTTCCTCTTCCCGGTAGAGTTTCTCGGACTCTGTGAGTGGTAGGAATGGCGCCACCATGCCTTTGTCGTCAATCGATTGGTAAGTGCATTTGGTCGGCTTGCCCGTGTCCGAGACGAGGGCAACAGTATTGCTCGTGATGCCTCGAAAGTAGCCATCTTGATCCTTGCAGAATGTGTCGCCAAAGACGTAGTAGGTGAAGCCACCGAGCTGGAAAGAACGCCCGATGTCTCGGGAATATCCCCTGTCATTGACATCCAAGACATAGCCCAGAATGGTGGGAGGGGACTCAAGCTCAGCAGGCCAACAAGCCGGAAAGTGTCCTTGGTCCTGGCCAGGATCTTTGTCTGAGGATGATGATTTGATACGAAGATGCTTGTTTATGAGGTTCTTTAGATGATCCATGGCTTGAGAGGACGCTTGAGAAACCGAGGGCAATGCAATTATAGCAGAAGTTGCTCCTTGGAATGTGGTAGTAGAGTCTTGAAAGGACAAGATGACTCCAGCGATTTGCGTGGTTGGAAGAATGTGTTCAAACTCAACAATGAGGCGACAAGTCTGGAATATGGAATGAGGAGAAGAGTGGAAAGAGTGGAAAAACAGTGGGTGGATATACCGAATTACTTCACTCAGCGATCGCTCCTTCCCAATCTGAGTCTTTTCTAATGTCCATCTGCACTTCCATCCGTCAGTGACTCAAAGGCCGAGAGCAAATCTTCCTTCAGATCCTCATATGCCTCGATGCCAACACTGACCCTGACTAGCCTTCGATCAATCATCTCATCACTCATTGCTCTCCACTCGATCAGACTTTCAACACTTCCGAGACTGGTGGCGTGATGGAAGAGCTTTGTCCTGCTCGCGAGCTTTCTTGCAAGATCCTCTGTCTGCATGGTGATTGCAAACACTGACCCAAAGCCATTCGGCATCTGCTCTTTCAGCCACTCCATATCTTTGTGCTGTAGACTAGTATGTTGCACCTCCCTCACTCCCTTTTGTACTACAGTCCTTGACGCAACTTCCTCATCAGGACTTTGCAGGTGCAGCAAGGAATGCAGCCAATTGACAAGCTTCTCAGCATTCGCACTCTGCCTCTCCACCCTCAACCCCAACGTCCTCAAACTCCGCACTCCCAACCACCCCTCCATGTTTCCCATCACACTCCCCAGATACACCCTTTCCTCCCTCAATGTCTTCACCCATTCCTCCCTCTGCGCAGCAAGCACCCCGCAAAGCATATCCGAGTGCCCACCAAGGTACTTGGTCCCACTGTGCATCACCATGTCGGCCCCCAACCCAAAGGGCTCCTGCAGTCCTGGGGGCCCAAAGGTAGAATCCACGAGCAGGTAGGCTCCTCGTGCATGCGCCTTCTCTGCATACTTCCTGATGCTCACAGCTTCACCTGTGGGATTGAAGGGCGTCTCAATGTGCACCACATCCCCCTTCCCAAGTTCCTCTGGTGCGCAATCCAATCCCACAACCTTTGCGCCGGTGAGCTTTTGATGCATGTCTATCAGGCCTTGGCAGCCCTTGTATCCGCACCCATTTGCGATGACGCGGGGTTTCAAGAAAACATAGGCGGCGTGCACAGCGGCGAGGCCAGAGGAGTAGGTACAGCAGGGGGCGTGGAGGAGCGGCTGGAGGATGGTTTCCAGACGGGTCGAGTTGGGAGCGGTGTGGCGGGAGTAGATATGGGTGTCATTGGGAAGGGGACCCTTGCGACCAAGCAGAAGACTTAGCAATGGTAATGAGGTGGAATATGGCGACGTTCCGGTAACCCACCTTCAGATCTCGCGCAGAGACGAGGTCGTCCGGATTGGAAGCATAGCGGAAGGTTGTGGAGACGTGCAAGGCAGGAGCGACGTCTGCGCTGGCATTCAAATGGTCGTCGGCGTGGACAGCGACTGTAGAAGTGGCGTGTGATTCAGCTGAGAGGAATGATTTGGGTGGCGCTTCATTGGCAATGGTGGAAATACCGCCCTCGTTGTTGGCCATGATCATTTGAAATCAGCGTCAGGCTCTGTTCCGCGGCGTTGTCGCGCTCCACATTGCGAATTCAAGGAATATCTAGACGATAGACGAAAGCCAAAGCGGGGTTCGGAGAAGGGCCGAGGGGAGGGGCTTTCGTACTGAGGATTTTCGCCATTTGGACTTGAGAGACATTAGCCGCAACGGAGGTAAGAATTTGAGTGAATTGTTATGGGTATGATGGTGACGCGTCCTGCTATACACAGGTCCCAGTTTGTCCCAGGGTATCAAGCAGCGCTTTTCCGTTCAATGAAGTCGACGTGGTCACTAGGTCTTCATCGCTTGAGCGATCCCATCCTCGATGCTCTGCTGACTTCCGCTGGAAGTTGAGCAGCAAATCGATTTCGTTCTTGATGCAAGACGTCAGCATGATTCTCGACAGGGAGTTCGTCCACTCACCACTCTCATCACGAAAACCCACGAGAATGTCATCATGCTCGCTGGGGTATTCGGGCAAGTCAAGGCACAGAAAGTCCTTGGTGCTGTCTCCTTCCGTGGTCGGTAGAGCGAACTTCGCGTCCACCATCCGAAGGCAGTATTGGCCGCCTTTCTCCAAAGCCTCGAACGTATCCATCGCCCGGAGCTCAAAGTTCATGCAGCTACCATGGCTAAAGTCTCTGAAGAAGGCAAGTAACTGGATGGTATTGTCACGCTTGACGATCTGGATGCGGGCGAAATCTGCCTCCCAGCGCTTGGACAGGGGCAGTCCTTTCCTTCTGCGAGATATAGCAAAATGCATGGCAACGCTGGGCGGATAAGGAATCAGCTCTTATGTTTAGTACGTGGTCAAGCAGGCACCTTACCCTTCATACTTCACTTGGAAGCCTGTGACAAGACTTTGGAATACATGCAGATCTGCAGCCCTGTCAGTCGTTTCATCACCCGCATATTGGTCATACAAGCCTTACCGAGGAGCGATCGGAAATGGAAGCTTTTGATGACCGTAGATCTGCCTGCTGCCCATAGCATCCCACGCCATGAGTTGATGGCGTCCTCACTCAGTTCAAACTCGGTCAGAGATACGAACAAATTTCGTTGCGGTGGCCGTAGCAGTCGGATTTCGTTGCAATTGTCCACACCTAGAGCGATTTGGAGGTCTCCGGGTGCTGCAAATGTCAGCTCGATCGACATGAAAAATTATTGGTCAGGCATACCTAGATTCAGACGGTCTGTCAGGATGCCAGCATCACACTCCCCAACAATCCGGAGACTTTGCACGGTCTCCGCTGTGGACTCTGTGAGCGAAGCCCGGGCTTTGGGCGTCAACACCTTGACACTCTGCCATCGGACATGGGATAAGTGTTGGGACCTTTTCCCCAGAGTCTGATCCTCTGTCGCGATCTCGAGAGACTGCAATGGGAGGGAAGCTGATCGCTCTTCGTAGCCTAGTGCCTGCCGCTGAGTAAAGATGTTATAAAACCCATCCAAATCGTCCCAGGTGTGGAATCCTAATACAAAAGTCGCAGAGCCAGGCACTCGTACGCCTAGCCTTGGTCTYTCGTCCCTCCGGCTAAAGCCAAAAAGCGTAGGCAGGTCGTCACCGTACTCTTGAGATATACTGCTCAGCGCTTTGACACCGGGCGGCGTCCTGCTCATGAGACGATGACCTGCCATTATTCGACCAGTCCCATCAACGAAAGCTTTGCTTTTGCTAAATAACCTTATTGCACACCCACTGATGGGATCCTGAGGAAATGAGCTCGGATGGCGGGCGGTTTGGATGCACTGAAAATCATGGATCTCCGCCTCAAATACAATCTCCTCCCCCTTACGACCCTGAAAGTCTTTCTGGACTTTTCGTGTATAGTCGCAAATGTTCCAAAGACTCTGGTAATCTGCTTCCGAGAAAGCTATGGAGAATTCGATGCCTCCAGAGAGAATGATATGAAGAGAATTGGCGGATGTGATCCACTTCATGTCTTTCCATGTTATATGCCAAGGCTTCTCCTTTGTGGTTTGAATCTTGAGACCAAAGCTACCCTCTTGGTTCGAAAGTGAAGCCGTGAGATCCAAGGCTCCTTTGCCTCGCACCAAAGTCATGATGCAGGGTGCAGTAAGCCTTTGCTGGGACCCAGCGCGGAGCAATATCGATCCGGTGCCAAATAATCGACTGTAAGTGAAGAATCTGGATGTGTCCCCGAGAGGCATGGTCAACTCATAGTCGTTGTCTTTGAGCTCGCTCAAATGTGGAGAAAAGCATTTTGCTATCTCCACAGGCACCTCAAAGTTGTCGAGAACAACACGCATGTCGGATCCCTCGACCTCGATGTCATCGGGGGGCATTCTGTTGTTCCTCTTCATTGAGATGGTCAATGCGCGCATATTGGCAACGATATCAACATGGGCCTGAGCCAAACCGGCAAGCTCCTGCTGGCCAAAATTCTGGATGATTGCTACCATAGAATGCATACTCGCCGAACCATATCGCTGAATTCCTGGATGATTGGGAGTGATCTCTTTGACTATCCACGACGCCTTTCCAAGATTGACATACGCCTGCTTCAGCTCAGTCGGTACATCTGCGAGCTCTGAAGATGAATCTTGAGCAGGTCGTCTGCTCGCATTCCTGACTGCCGATTCGAGCCCGGCTCGGCCGCGTAGGAACCACCACGCAGCTGTGCGAATCCATGTTTTAAAGGGAATGTCCAAAATATCCTGGTTCACTGCGATACCCAAGCGGAAGATGCTGTTGAATCGTGCAACTCTGGTACTAAATTCTGCAAGCGCATCCGTACCAATGCCCTTTGCGATGTGACGAAGAGATAGGGCTTTTGGTTTGGCCTCTGGTTGGATGTGGATGTCGGTGGATTTGGAATCTGGAGCTGACGGCAGCGGTTTCCTCGCCAAGTGGTCCTGATCTTGAGGTCCTGATGCATAAATGCTCAAGCGGGCAGCGCCAATCCCTGGTCTGTGCGAAGATGGCTCAGGGGAAGCGCGGGCGGATCCCTGAGAAGATGGCTCGGGAGAACGGCGAGGAGTCAGGGAGGTCCCATCACCTGTAAGCTGTGCTGGCTCAAGATTATTTGAAGACGCTTGTGAGGGTGTTGAACGCCCAAGATTGGGATCGGGGCTCGAGGTGGAGCTCTCAGATGATGCGCTTATGGGGCTGACAGGGGAACGTTCATCCAACGGGACGGGTTTTGAGGGTCTCGGATTCTCGAGGGATAATGGGGATTGCTCGAAAGCTCCAAGGGATAATTGAGGCACCGCTGAAACAGGCTTTGCTTCATTGGTGTCCACGTCGAGATCTTGGTCGTCGAGGGAGGGCGGGAGGTTGCCTGTAGGTCTTCTCTGTAGCGGCGGCTGTCTTTCCGGCAGGGTGTCTGCAGACCTCGTCTTGTTCGCTGAGACAAAGATAGCTGGAGTCTCAGCTTCATCCCCACCCTCGCCTATGATATCTGGTGGGTTGGCAACGAAAGCGACTTGAAGCCCCTTGTTCTTTCTGGGCCTTGCGGGATGATAGATATTTTCAGGTGGTGGTGGTGAGCTTGAGCCCGGCTTGGAAATCCATTGATCCAACTTATCGGTCTGTAACCGCGGCACATGACTCGAGGGCGGTGATCTGCCAATCTGCCTCGAGCTGCTGCCCAAGAATTGTGCTACATCCTGAGCATCGCTTTCCCGGTCATCGACCTCCCTGCCAAACACTCCATCTGCGTTGAAGAGCCTGTCCTTCCACTTGTTGAGCCTCAGGGCCTTGGTTTCTTTGGCAGCAGCTTCTGGTACTCCAGCGGTTGGAAACATGATGACATGTTGGTTGAGGGTATGGCAAGGCGCAATCGTAGCCGTGGAGGTTGTTGCGATTTTGTAGGTTTATGAGCGGGGGAGGCGCACGCATGATGAGCAAGCAGCTAGTAACATGTGCTGATTGCCACAGGAATACGTCCTGCTCGTTTCATCTCCTGCTGATTGGGCAACAAGGGGTGGCACGCGAACAAGTACTTACACATGGTGGGGGTTGCACATTCAGGGACGATCAGCACAAGGATCTCCACATTAATGCTGTCTAACGGCATTGGCCGCATGCCAAGATTCTCCAGCGGTATCTTTCCAGCTTTCTATCTTTAGATCATGACTGACGCTATCGATTATCAAGACTCCGTTTCGATATCACAGGTAATAGTCCAAGAGGCACCAAGCTTTCCGTTTGGTGTGACTAAGGGTGCATAAGGGCCATTCGAATTCGAGCGTTTCTCGAACAGCTGTCTCTGCGTCATTGGTGAAAGGTCACCAAGGTTCTAATATGCAGGAACTAGGCTTCAAGCAATGTACGTCGGAGCAGGGTGCGGCTACCAGCAGCAATTCACTCTCTTCATTCCGACGACTTTCGTGAAGATAAGACCTGTGGTAGCTTCATTTCACAAGTTGGCTTTTTTCCACTACCAGGTTCAGCAAGTTGGTAGTGAAAACCCCAGTCCCATTCGCAGCACTGCCCAATGCCCACCAAGTAACTAGCAATGTAGTGAAAGCAGCAGTCTATCTTAGCATTAGAACATAACTTGGTCTCGGTGGATGCGTTTGGTGGGGCTATCGTGAGCATCTGAATCCCTTCCATTCTGCAAGAAGCCAAGCCTTTTCCACCCTAGCGCAACATTCTGACAGCCGATTTGAGCAACGACGTGACGAAAATTATTTGGCTTCAACCCAACAACCTCACCTCCGGTGGTAATGGTGAGCGTATGACTGCTCCCACCGACACTCGTTATCCTCCACACCATCCTCACAGAATAGCATTGGAGTCTTGCAGCTCTTCCCAGCTTCCCTTTCAAACTTCTCTGCCTGCGCCCGTTCAGCGCCGCCTTACCTCCGGCAACGTCATTACAGGATTTCTTACACATAAACCGACCCTGTTGACAACCAAACCCAATCGAAACTGTTGCTCGCCGTGGGAATCTCAACTCGAATAACAGGAGCGATGGGGAAATGAGCCTCAAAATCGACCGGCGTGGTGTGGGCCAGCCGCCTCCGGATCATGTGGAAGGCATTGAGGCTCGCTTCTTGGAATCTGGAACCATGGCACCTTTCTACAACAGCCATCGATCTGGTTGGCAAGATACTGCGCAGATCGCAATGGAGAAAGCATGCCCCTCTCCTGCTTCGTCCAGTATAAGACTGCCATATCGCCGGTATACTTCCTCGATCATCACTGCATCGCTGATGCTTTTCCTCAATACGGTGTCGGCGCATTTCATACCCTTCGACAACTGTTTGAGCCCAAGTCTCATCAGTAATGCTTCTGTCCTCCAATTTGTCCCACTTTTCGTCTGGGCTGCCTTCAACTCCACAGACGCGAGCCACAATTTGAACATCACTGTCTACGGCAATGTGACGGGGAATGCCTACCAAGGGAAGACCAACCCCGGACCCTCTAGTCAGCTGTGGGACGACCGTAATGACACAATGGGCAAGATACCAGATCTTCCGGCGGCCGATGCGGCCTACACCACATTCACAACCAGATTCGACGTCGTCGATCACACGACCTACAGTCCTGACGCCTCAAGATTCTGCAATACCTCCAACATCACTCCGTGCCCATGGGCTCCCATCTTCAAGTTTACCGGTGACTCTGAGACAGTGGCTCCATTTGTAGGCCCTGAGGGCCACAATCAGAACACCACCCGATTGAATGCGATGACTGTGGCGCACGACCTTTACTCTAGCTACGCTTTCACGTCAATCAACACTTTGCTCCGCTTGAAGTCAGGGGAGAAATCAGCTCTAGATTTAGCTTGTATACAAGCAAGTGTGACCCCCGACTTTGGAAAAACCTACAGCGATACCCTGACCTATGTCCCTCTCGTCATACTCATCCTGGTCGCAATCGCTACCGCATCGGCAGCAATATTCAGCCCTTGGGGCTCAACAGACATCTTTCGGTTCACCAGCAATTATGGCAGGGACGATGATCTCTTGAGGCTGGTCACTCCCGGGTTCGGTGATTGCCTCCAGTACATCCAGTTCGTCGTTCTTGCCGGATCTCTGAGCCTGAATTATCCTGGCTTCTTCCAGCCTGCTGTTAGCCAAGTGAGTTGGTCCGCGCTCATGTTCAATGAAAGCTTCGTCACCCATGGCACTGGGTTTAGAGGGGTCGTCGATGGCATTTACGTTGCCAACGCCTCTTATGGTCTCGACAGAATGAGTCAACTCGTTGGGATGACTGATGACCGCGACATGTGGGCAGGTATGATGGTCTGGCTTCTGGTCATTATTGCGGCAATCATCGTCTTGGTCCAAATCGGCTTTGCCGCTCGATGGGCCTATCACTTTCTCTCAAATACCCAGCAGGAAGATATGCGGCAGAAGAATCTACCGTTCAGCGCTGGAAACGCCATCCGGATTATATTCAATTACTTCTTACTACCAGTTGTGGCTTTGTCCTGCTATCAGCTTGTCATCGCTGGAGATTCACCCAATTCGGTCGTTGCAGTGGCCGCAATAGTCATCGTGATTCTCATCTGTTTCGCTGGCTACCTACTCTGGCTCATTGCAACGACGCGGCCTCGGTCATATCTATTCGACGACTTACCGACGGTACTGCTCTACGGCCCTCTATATAACACCTACTCGGATAATGCGGCAACCTTTGCGCTGGTCCCAGTCATGTTGACTTTCATCCGCGGGATCGCTATTGGAGCAGTCCAACCTTCGGGCATAGCCCAGGTTGTATTATTAGCTATTTGTGAAGTGATCACGATTCTCACGCTTAATGCCTTTCGGCCTTTTCATTCGCCAACCTCGATGAACGCGTTCCATACAGGATTTGCCATAGTCAGACTTCTCACGATACTACTCAGCGTGGCCTTTGTGCCGTCCCTGAACGTGAAGGACGCACCACGGGGCTGGATTGGGTACATCATACTTCTCCTACATGCTATTGTTCTTGTCTTTGGATTTTTCCTGAACGCATGTCAAACCCTGATTGAAGTCCTGGCGAGGCTCGCTGGCGCTGGTGGTGAGGGTGGTACGGCCAGCAGAGGTGGGCTCGTTCGGGTATTTGGCATGCGCCAACTTTCACGTAGAAATCCAAGACGAGCAGGACGTGCGAGGCAAAGTGTGGCATCTGATGCTGCCATGCTGACCCACGACGGAGATCAAAAGTCTTTACAATGGAACGGAGGTCGGTCGAGAAGCATATCAGCCAGTTCAGCCATACTGCTGAGTAGGCAAGCAGGCGAAAACCGCCAAAGTTTGGGACTCGAATCCTCGAGTGCGGGAGGTGCTGGTGACACCCCAACATCCGGCAGAGCAAGCGCGTTTTCCTACGTGCCAGGTGGATCTCAGGCAGCAGGTCATTCAGGGACCGGCGGCATCGTGAACCTTCGCAATACCGAGACGGCTGATCCTTACTACCGACCTCCCAGACCTAGGAGGACGACAATGGAAGCTGCCTCTCCTCAAACACAAAACAGGAACTCGTATAGCAGTGCGGAATGGGCGAACAGACGGTGGAGTCATCACAGTCCGGACTTGGAGGCTTCTCCGAATCCGCCTGAGGGAGTCATGATATCACGACGCGGCACGCCAACGCCAGGTACTCTGGGCGGCACCCGTGATCGATCAGACTCGGATGCTGAGGATCCTCGCCAGTCCAAGACTGACTATGCCACCAGAGAGGTTGACTTTTATTACGGGGTCAGGGGGCCAGCATTGTCCAACCAGCCTACGAGACGCCTCAAAACCGGACCAGCTGATCCCACCGGGCCCGTTTCCTCTGCGTCAGGATGGATCAAGAACCTGTTCGGTGGGAAGACAAAGGAGAAGGGTAAAGGCTTTGAGGTAGTCCGAAGCTCACGCGCACCTCCAACGAATCGACGTACGCCATCAGGCGCTGGCCTTTCAGTCGAAGAAGGCCCATATACTGATGACCCTCATATTGAGCAACCGGAGAGAAGCCGGGATCTGGCACTGAGTGACGAAGGCGATGCAATTGGTGCTGGTACAAGGCATCTTCCGGAAGAAGAGGAAGAAGAGGAAGAAGACGCAGCAGAGGGTCCTAGCCCGCTACACAGCGACGACGAGAGTAGCCACGAAGGTTCTGTGTCAGAGGAAGATGAGGAGTGGGCCGCGCAGCGGGAGAGTCAAATTGATCCCTTTCCACCGTCATTGCCGACCATTGAGAGTGCAGGAGGTATTGAACTACCTAGTCGGATCGGGTCCAAAGCAAGTTCAAGACCCACTCGCGAGAGTACACAGAGGAGCATCAGGCCACCGACCGTGCCCCGTAAAAGCTCCAGACGAGATTCCTCTACGGATCTCAGCAAAGTTGGCACCAGACTTTCGACGATTGCTCAATCACAGACGTCGACCCCACGGCAGACGATCCACGTGTACGATACCGATGGTCACCGAGACAGTGTGCAGCCCGTGCATATCGATGCTACCAGATTGCCTTTTGCGTCTCACAAGAAATCGGCGTCGCATGGCACGCACCTGTCGGCCGGCGGAAGCTCGTTCAGCTCTAGTATCTATCCATCTCCGGGCGCCGAAGAGGTGGGCTATGGTGCTGGACACGCAAGGCATTCTTCCTCGGTGCTGGGGGTGCATGATTTCCAGCTCGAACGGCCAACAAGTATGGGATATGTCCAGCAACACCGAGCAAGTGACCATATACACAGCGGTGGCGCTTCTCTGCAGGAGTCTAGTGCAGAGCTGGTAGATGATCCCTCCCGGAAACCCAATCTAGCCAACATAGGCCAAGCTTCATGAGACCACGATATTTCTTCCAACCAATTTCTAACGACCTTCTTGGGACATAGGAGCGGCTGCATTTACTAACGGTGTTTTCCCTCCATGGGCGTTATTATGGCTTGATGGCCAGTGTCTTGACATGCAGGAGTTCAATAGCGGGCATGGCTGTGGCAAAGGGCTGTCTGAATCCAGCATATCGCAATACGGAGGAAAGGATCTAGAGACAGAGGGACGATATATGTACCATAGCTATCAGCACAAAAGCGACTACAAAGTAACAGAGGGATAGAAACAGTCAAATGTAATAATGTATGTGTGATCGTAATAGACTGCATGACCATCGAACGTCAAGTCAGAGATGACCTGTATCCGCCCTGATTCGTCCAACATGTGATAGCGTATGTTGTAGTGATTATGATAGCGCGAGCTCACGTGCCATCCTGTTGATACTTCACTCTACCCGGTGAGACCGTCCCATCTCATCCACATAGTCGTATTACCACAGCATTCTCGGACCCTTGGCTGCTCAGCGAAGCATGCATGAATACAGAAGACTGATGCATTTCTTGGTCAGGCTTGATTCACTCCTTATAGCCGAGGATCACCAGTCGAATATCTAACCCGACATCAGTTATGATGCTTTGTACAGCCAGACGCCGATCTTCCATCGACTCCTATCACTAAGCTCACATGATGATCAAGCGCGTACTATGAAGTTGAGGTCGGACTCGTCGTATCAAAACATCTTACCACAAGACTCGCAGCTTTGCAGAAACACCTGATGCAACCCCGGAAGACCTCCACAAACAAGCAGTCTGCTCCAACGAGCTAGACTGTTCTCAGAAATCCAAGAACCTGGATCCCAGGGATAACCATTGGGCCTCCAGCAAGATCAGAGGTGCTGAAGAGCCCCTTTCGAAGCGACCTCGATTGGCTTCTGATTACGCCATGGCGCCACCCCAACGACCCGAAAGCCTCAGGCATCCCGCTCGCGACCAACATCACGGCCGCCATGGGCATAGCTTCACCTCTACAGCTATGGGGCCAAACGGGCCAAGCCACCGGAGAGGTGAGAATCTAGAGAGGAGAGGGCACAGCGATGGCGATCTGATTGCCAATGGAGTGCGAGGGCCTCCCAGGCACAGACAAGGCTCGGGGTTCGATGCGGCTGCTTGGACGGAGCTTCTCAATCAGTCTTCAGCAGTGGTGGACCCAGGTCAAGAAAACTACGATATATCCGCACGTAGGAGGGCAATGATGGTCGAAGATCGCAGACGCAGGCTTTCAGAACACATGGATGGGCAGGCTAGGAGACGGTATTCTGGCGAGCGTGGCACGCACCGGGGCTTCCCACCATCTGGGCAGGACTCAGGCCGCCCTCTCAATGGACCCTGGCCTTTTGGGCCCCTCGAGGCCAACGCAGGATCCACTACCGCCAATTCCGTAACCTCTGGCCGCCCACGGATCTCAGATGGGAGCATCAACCAGTATGGTAGCAGTCGAGATATCAAATTACCCATTTGGCAGCCTGACGAAGCAATATCGAATTGCCCGATATGCGGCAACGCCTTCACGTTCTGGTACCGGAAGCACCACTGTAGAAAGTGTGGTCGAGTCGTGTGTGCCAACTGCTCGCCACACCGCATCACCATTCCTAGACAGTTCATCGTTCATCCGCCTGACGCAAGTCCGGGGAGTCCTGAAATCAAGAAGCGCAATGGCATCGACGTCGTTGATCTGACTGGAGACGATGATCCGCAGCCTCAAGCAAGTCAAAGACCGATGAGCTCAGACTATCGCATCGATCCAGCGTTGGGGGGAGGACAGGAAGTACGATTATGCAACCCTTGCGTACCCGACCCGAATCCATTGCCACATATGCACCCTTATGTCCCGAGTCCACGAGCGTATCCTCCAAGGAACGTTTCAGGGTCCGCTGGCCAAGGTGAGGAGCGCATCTCTGGCCTTCACACCCTACCACCTTTGACGAACAGATCGCATTTTCCAGGCCCAAGCCACCACTCGGATCGAAGAGCGATTTCTCAAACAGAAGCCAGCCCATTTGGGCCCTCCAATTCGCGTCCGGTCAACCAGACGGCCCGATCATCAGCCCATGCGATGGCACCACCGCAGATGCCTACTGCATACGGCTCAGCGCCCGATCAAGCAAGCCAGCAGGTAAGTCGCCTGGAATTCCTCCGGTTCAAGCATCAACCCTGACTTGATTTCAGCGCTATCTCGAGGGACTCCTCCAGCGCGATGCATCCCAGCACCATCGGCATCATGCGTCTGTGGGGCGTATCCCCACTACATCTCGAACTTTTCACATCCCCAACCTACAGCCCCCAGCGAGACGAGTCCCCCCACCAACACCGCGGCCGCAGCTGAGAGAAGAGGATGAGTGTCCAATCTGTCATGGCGCTCTACCAGCCAAAGGACCCGATGGATCGGAGACCGCTAGAGAAGCTCATGTGACGGAATGTATCGAATCCCATTTTTCATCATCGACGCCTCATGCTTCCCATCCGCCGGCGTCAGCAGCCACAGAGGCAGCTGTGGTCGCCAGTGCCGCCACCCCTTCGCAAAGCTCAGGAAGACCGCTTACGTTTGCGATCAATGCTCGCCACGGGTCGCAAGATGCATCGAGCGGTACCTCCCCGTCAGCCATCAGACAGAGACGGAGGACTACAGGCATGGTCAACTACAACGCAACTGAAAAGGATTGTGTAGGGGAGAACGGGGAGGGGGAGGCGGAGTGTGTGATATGCTTCGAAGAATTTGCCGTCGGTGATGAGATGGGGAGACTCGAATGCTTGTGCAAGTTCCATCGACAGTGCATTCGGCAATGGTGGGACACTAAAGGACCTGGAGCTTGCCCCGTACATCAGGAGGGGAATTGAATGATTGCTGACATGCTCCAGCGGAATCAGGGGAGTGACGAGAAGAATCTGCGGCGTCTGAGGTTGGTTTTGGATACAAGCAGCTCTTGAAGCCCCTCGAGCATTCTGACTTGATACCCACAGCGATAACGGCAAATCATTATTCTCGGCATTGGGGGTAGCACGGATGAGGAGCACAGTTGCATGCACAACCAGCGTTGTTCCATCAGATAACTTTGGACAGAAGTCTTTCTACTTTGCTTGCACTTCCTTGAATAGACGTCTGAAGTTTGTCGCTGGCACAGCTTTCCGTCTAATGCATATCATATCATCATATTGGCTACAGCTTCCGTCATAGTTCTAAGCCCAATTTAGCTTCCATGAATGTCTTGCCGATTTCGCCCCTCCAAGCGTTTCCCGCCCCTCCTCATACTTTCAGTCTTAACGCCAACACTATGAAAATGTACATATGACCTGCTGCGACGGAGCTCATTTCCCTGCTGAGCAACGACTCAAGGATATCTCATTCACACTCTTTGGTGTTCAATTGCCACATATATATATCGGTAAACATGGCTCTCTAACACTTCAGAGCGCGCAATTGAACATTTTGCGATTGGTCCACTCGCCTCGAAACAGGTCTTAGAGGACCGATATCATGTCGCTTCATCGTGTCTCTTCGATAGCTTCTTACGAGCAGATCCGCAATGCCTCGCCAGCCAGATCGGAGCACACCAAGCTGTCCTTCAACCCAGCTGGCAGCAAGTTGATGCCACCGGAAGTCAAAGACGAGGCCATTGGGGCATTCGAAGTTTCAAAACCACGGCGGATCTTACAGGTCTCGACAGCTGTCATTTACTGCCTTTTCGCTGCCGGTGTCGTCTTTGGATACGCTGCCATCAAGCCTGTCCTGGTGAAAGAGGGGGTTTACAGCGAGTTTTGTCCCGAAGTGCAAGAAGAAGCACACAACGGTGCTGCGAGCGGCACATGCTTTGAGCAAGAAATCCGCTTGAACTTCATGTTCACGACTGCTGCCGTGGCGACCAATGTCTGCGCTTTGCCAGTTGGCGCAGTCCTGGACCGATACGGGCCCAGGGTATGCGGTGTCATTGGGAGCATGCTCTTGGCTGTTGGATCGCTACTGTTCGCCTTCGCCGCGCAGGCTTCATTCGATGCCTACATCCCCGGGTTTCTGTTTCTGGCCTTGGGAGGACCTTTTGTGTTCATCTCCTCTTTCCACTTGTCAAATACCTTTCCTCAGCACTCGGGTCTGATTCTCGCCCTCCTCACGGGCGCTTTCGACTCTTCGAGTGCTATTTTCCTGTTCTATCGCTTGATTTACACTGCCTCAGACGACCAGTTCACCCCCCACAAGTTCTTCTTGATTTATCTGCTCGTCCCTGTGTTTATACTCATCGCTCAACTCACTATAATGCCATCAAAATCATACGAAACCGCAGGAGAACTCATCAATCAAGCAAAAGCTGTCGATTCTAGCGATCTCGATGGGCGAGCAGATATTCGAGGAAGGCAAGAGCGCTATGAGCGCCGCGAGAGTGCCGTTTCCGAGCTGACGTCCTTGCTGGGTAAAGGAGGGGACAAACAACAGGAGCAAGAGCGGAAAAAGCAGCAGATAAGTGGGGTCTGGGGCGCTTTACATGGTCGTTCAGCCCTCCAGCAGATCAGGACTCCCTGGTTCATACTGGTGGCATCGTTTACCGTGGTGCAAATGACCCGGATCAACTACTTTGTGGCTACCATCTATACGCAGTACCAATATCTACTGGGAGATGACCATTCCGCGGAAGTGGTCAATCAGTTCTTCGACGTTGCTCTGCCAGTCGGCGGACTCTGCGCCATACCCTTCATCGGCATCATTCTTGACAACACGAGCACGGCCTTCTGCCTCGGCGTTCTGGTTACGGTGGCAACAGCCATCGGTGTGCTGGGTTTGCTTCCTTACATGTGGGCAGCTTACGCCAACATCATTCTTTTCGTGTTATACCGCCCATTATATTATACAGCGGTCTCGGATTATGCATCCAAGGTCTTTGGCTTTCAGACGTTTGGAAAGGTATATGGCTTGGTGATATGTCTGGCTGGGCTGTTGAATTTCTCCCAAAGCGCCTTGGATGCAGCAACTCACAAAGGCTTCAAACATGATCCTCTGCCGGTGAATATTATTCTGTTGGTGATTGCACTCGTCGTGGGTGTTGCCTTGGTCAGCTACGTCTGGTATAAGAGCCGATATATGCATAGGGAGGAACTTGAAGAAGAGGCCGAAGACGCTACAGAGACACCTATGCCAGGAGCCGAAGTTGACTCTGATTGAAAGGGGGGCCATTCATGTTCTGTACCCACAACTGGTCTATGGCAGTGTACGGTAGTGTGCCAGCCTCCAAGAAGCTTCTTGGGGTGACCATCGCGCAATCGCAGCCACGACCATCCACCAGATCGGAGAGCTCGCTGCAGTGCACGAATGTTAACCATACGCGCGTTGATATCATTCAAGGCAATCATACTTCGGTTTCCAGCATGATCGAAGGCAGCATCTTGGACAACGTGAAGCCTCATAGCTGCTTTGATCCCATCCGACGTAGGTTCACAAAGTGAGAGTCAGATACGACAATTGAAGTGCAAGAGTTGTTGGAGCAGAAGTTACTGGACGAATTTTACCAGGGAGCAGTCACAGCTCGGTTGGGAAATATGTATCTGCCCTCATTACCGGAATGGATCGCTGCTACATACTCAGGCCCCGGTGCGATAAGTCAGGGGAGATTGAGGCATCAGCTCCGTTACTACGATTAGAAAATACCTGTCATTGTAGAAAAGTGGGAAGCACACCGGCAGGTGATTAGGCTTCATAGCCTCATGGACAGAGGATGATATGAAGGCAATCTAAGCTGCAACTTGCCCTGGGACCTGGGGATTCTGGGAGAGCAAGCTACCTACCGTACCTTTACTCGATTTGGACATTGCCGATTGGAAAAAACGACAGCCATCTACTGCATATGGTTATTGTATGTTGCAAACTCCGACGTGTTGCAGTGAAGTTTTGATTTGTACAGAATCTATGTACCAGTACATTTGATTCCTTGGACTGAATATCCGGTCACATCAATCTCTGGTCCTAGGCAACTCTACCATTCGGCAGTGAATGCCTGCATGGACGACATCGGAATATCCGACTTGGTCTGTGCTCTGCAGGTCATTGTTCACGCCCCACCATCCACGCAAACCGAAGCGGGTGGGGTCTCCGAAGTGGGGGGTTGATAAGTATCATGCGGGGCTCCTTTATCGCGGAGCTTATCAGCTCGGCTAGCGACGGCATCTGTTTCGGAATTTCTGATATGCCACCAATGCGCCCTCTCATCAAAGGCAAAAAATAAGATTGTGCAGCGGGATGATAAAGGCAAGGGCGATTGGGCCAATTATATTCCATTCAGATGGATATATAACAAGCTTGCTTACCGCGATTTCTTCTCTTTCATTGGCGGCCTGTTCTCGTTCTCTGCTCGTCGAATTGAAGGTCACCGTTCGTGGAGGATGCACCTTTCACGTCTTCAAAGTCTCATCCACCTATCCCCTTCTCCTTCGTCCTGCAAACGCTCCGTTTCCCTAGGCCTTCGCCAGTTGCACTCCATCACGATTCAAGATGATCCTTCAAAGATCCAGCGACTTACGGGACAAAGGCAATTGCATGGGGATGAGAAAACAGCTCCCCGCCCTCTGTCGCTTCTCCCTACATCAACATTAATCCGCTCCTATACTATCACCGCATCCTCCTCTTATCCCTTTCTCCTCGCTCCCTCCCTGCGTCTCCTCTCATGGGTCGCTCATTCTTCCTCCCCCATCTTGAACCCGGACCGCAACCCGCTCCTCCACTTCCTGCTCAAGAAGACGTTGTATGCCCAATTCTGCGCCGGCGAGACATTCCATGAAGTCCAGGCCACGGTCCAAAGCCTCAAGTCGATGGGCTTCCGCGGCGTCATCCTGGCTTATGGGAGGGAAATCGTCCTGAGCAAGGGCGAGAAAGCGGAGATTGCAAACAGCACCACCGCCCAGCACAATGGCACCCCGCGAGAAGCTCGGATTGCAACGCCAACAGCAGGAGAGGATCTGGGAAAGGTCAAGGAGTGGCGGGAAGGCACACTCAAGACCGTCGGCATGACCTCCGCCGGCGATTACGTCGCCCTCAAATTCTCCGGCGCAGGCGAAGACGCCATGCGTCAGCTCGCGGCCAAATCCGCGCCGAGCCCGGCAATGGAGGAGGCGACGCGTCAGATCTGCGATATGGCACAGAGCAGGGGCGTGAGGCTGCTCTTCGACGCGGAGCAACATCTCGTGCAGGACGGGATCGATGAATGGACCCTGGCATTCCAGCGAAGGTACAATCGCGGGGGACAAGCCTTTGTCTATGGGACCTATCAGGCGTATCTGCGGTCAGCTCCGGGAACGCTGGCGAAGCACCTTGCGATCGCCAAGAAGGACGGGTTTGTGCTAGGGGTGAAGCTGGTGAGGGGTGCCTACATGGCCAGTGATCCGCGTGAATGCTTCTGGTCAAGCAAGGAGGAGACCGATGTGGCCTATGATGGGATTGTGGAGACTTTGCTGAGGAGGCAGTGGAATGATGTCCTCCGACCCACTCCCGAATCGGATCTCAAGGACTGTCCTGGCGTGAACCTGGTACTCGCATCACACAATCAGGAGTCCGTCTCCAAGGCCATGGTGATCCGGAAGCGGCAGACCGAGATGGGCCAGGAGAAGATCGAGATGGCATACGGGCAATTGATGGGCATGGCCGATGAAGTCAGCTGCGACTTGGTCATGGCTTGCAAGAAGAACGAGAGCACCCCGGAGGCTTCGGGTCAAGATCTGGCGGACGTTGGACCCAAGGCGTACAAGTACTTGGTCTGGGGCTCGGTCGGCGAGTGCATGAAGTATCTCGTCCGAAGGGCGGAGGAGAATCGGGATGCTGTGTTGAGGGCGAGGGGGAGCAGGTTTGCCCTTGGGATGGAGCTGAAGAGGCGGATATGGGGTTGAATCACATTGACCTTGCTGAAGTGCACTTTGCTCGACGGCGGAGTCCTGGCATGGGAGGTGGGACGACAGCATTATTCATACACCTGGGAAGAAGACACAACTGATGCACACAGCTCTGGCAAGGAAGGCGGCGCCTGAATCATTGCAGCGCTTTCTCACACGGTGTCTAGAGCTTAGAAGGTAATATCATGATACGCGGGATCCAAACCAGAGATCTCCATAATGAACACATACCAAGTATTCGCCGTTAGTTCAATGCTCTTCATGTTCTTGTGGTTAGAAAATCGCAGTACATTGGACGGAAACCACAACAGTCTTATTGGGGAGCCTTTGAGCAGAGGGTTGCCAGATATGCGCCGAGACCCGCTCGCGGCTCCAACCCCAAAGCAGGCATCACGAACCTCATACGGGTGCAGGCGGTCGCCAAGGCGCTTCGCATACAGATGAGGGTATCCGTCACAGCATCGTGACGGTGTTTGGCGGGCGGGGGGGTGTCACCACCCAAAAAATTGCAACGATTTCCGGTAAATTTATATCGCAGATGATTGGTTCGGGAATTCTAGCGCAAACCTTAGAGGGTTGATAGCGGGACTTGCCGTCCATTGTTTACTCCTTGGCAGGGCCGTAATCACATTCAAAGGTGCAGGATTGACATCTTCCGAAACGCTTGCGAAGTGTTTAGTTTGCTGCTTTCGCAATAATGGATACACAATGTCGCCAGACTGCCTCGGCCTACATAAACAACTTGCTTCTTTCGAGGGGCCTCCTGCGCAATGCAACGCCCATCGAGTTTGCGAAGCCAGGGGACGGCGAAGGGGGCGTTCATGCGACGATGACCCAGGTCATGAACCTCGTGCATGATTTGATACTACGGAGAGATGTGAGAGATGAGATCTGTTCTTGAAGGGAGGTTTTCGACCCATTGCTGATATGCACTTTGCACAATACAGCGCGAGACGGATACCCTGTCGACCCTTTCGCAGACCCTCCAGTCCCTCCGTGCCACGAACTCCCAGCAGGCGCAGATGATCGCTCGCTTGGAGACCAAGTCCTCAGATAGCGATCGCCAAATCGCCCTGACAATCGCTCAAGAGCGCTCAGCCAATGCCACACTGCGGAGTGCCGAGACGAGGAATCGCGCGCTGCGCGAAGAGGTGGCACGGCTCAAGGGGAGCGTGGCTCAGATACGGGCGCAATGTGCGACAGATTTGCGAAGAAGAGACGGGGAAATCGCGAGACTGAAGAAGCATCTCGAAGGGCGGAGGGGTAGAGATGGGGCGAGTCATCAGGTCGGCGTCGTTGTGGTGACGCCAGGGTTGAATCACAAGGGCCAGAGCCATCGGATGGGTCAGTCGGATGCGGATCTAGAGAGTCCGGATTATTCACTGAAGCAAGAATCCACCGAGTTCCTGACCCAGCTCAGCCAGGAACTGAGCGACGAGAATGATGCGCTCATTGGCCTGGTCAGAGGGACCCTGGGGACGTTGCGGAGCTTGCAGGGTTTACCTGCCGATGTGGCACGGGGCGTGGACACGAACGGTGCTTTTGAGGATGTGTATGACGAGCAAGGTGTTCTGACGGGACCACCGTGCTTTGAAGCACTTGCTAGCAACACTGATGAGGTGCTGGAGCACCTGAGAGGACTGCTGACGAATCCATCTTTCGTCCCGTTGGAGGAGGTGGAGGTGCGCGAGGAAGAGATTCACAGGTTGCGTGAAGGCTGGGAGATGATGGCAGTGCGGTGGAAAGAGGCGGTCGCTCTGATGGGCGGATGGAAGAAGAGGATGGCCAAGGACGGTGACACTATCAATCTAGAGGACCTGCAGGCGGGGCTGAGGCTTGGTTCTGGGATGCCGTCAGCGCAGGAAGCTCACCAATCTCCGCTGAAATTGGCCGACGGTGAGAAGGCGGTAGAGGACTTCGATGCCCTACTCGACCCACCAGATCCCTTGGAGCAGCTTCCCGTGGAAGAATCAGAGGTCGATACAACAGCGGAAAGCGCGGATCTAGAGCAGCATGCCACAAGCCAACCGCTTGGGGAGAGAAGCCCCAATGCTCAGACAGCGCCCTCATTGAAGAAGGTCGTCTTCTCAGCGATACCGGAAGAAAACACGCAGGCCATTCAAGAGCAAGAAAACGCGGATGATTTCTCACTGTGGGACTTTTCAAAAGAGCCAAATGTAAGCCCTGTGAAGCCTCCATCGCGCATACCTTTACAGGTAAGTCCACGAAGTCCATGGCTGAGGTCACGGAAAGATCTCATGCTCACTCAACTTCAGATTCAGAACCATCAGAAACCTAGTTCTCCGGCTCAAACGATCACTCAGAAGCTCGAAAGAGCGCAAAAGGAGGCCGAAGACGTTCGAAAGAGAGAGGAGAAACGAACAAGGCGGCAAAGCGTCGCCAAACAGGCGGTGACCAAGAAGTTGAAGGGAAGTCGGAGGAGGAGCACGCTTTCGCCGGAGGAGCTCGAGAACCTGATGGGTGCTGGGTAATAGATACAAGTCTTCCTCAATTCCTCTGATGTAAAATTACACAAAATATACAATGTCAGACCTGAGGTCGCATTTATGAGCTGCTGAGGCAATGAATGAGAGCAGCGTCAGGAACAGTGAAGGGGGATAAGCGACGTGCTGGTCGCTCTGGTTCATAAAGTTGATGCAAAAGCTGGACGGGTCTTTTGATGAATCTTGGGAGCAGCTTTGAAGAAGTTCTTTTGGAGTAGAAAGTATGTGACTATCTCCTCATGAATAGGTGAGACACCAGGAGAGTATGAGAGTTCTATCGGCCAAAGCGGGCCGGGGATAAGAAGTGAGGCTTGACTCACGCGGGATTAGTAAACTGCGATGGTGCTTACATCAGGAAGCACCCCTCTGCGATTGTACGAATGGTGATGTAGGCACTCAACTTGCCTATGGAACCAGACAGTGTATGTCATATATGTACATCTTGTGGATCTTTCAAACAACTCAATTCACTACTTGTCCATCCCAGACCTATTAAGGACCTTGACTTGGACGAGAACCTGACAAGAGCTACAGTGATAGGACAAAATGATCTCTCCTTCAGAGCCAGTCCTTGAAAGTGGTGACTTTGCAGCTTCCCCCGTCGATACCGTCACATCTCCAAGCAGTACGACGCAGAATGGCACCCAACTCAGAGACAGTTCCTCTCCCGGCGAGAACGGACCGCTGCCTCATCAGAAGCGGGCAAACAGCTCCACCGCTAATGGATCCAATGGCTTGAATCCTCGCTCGTGCATCACTTGTCGGAAACGCAAAGTCAAGTGTGATAAGAGGCATCCCTGTTCCAATTGCAACAAAGCTGCCATTGAATGCGTTTTTCCTGGGCCAGGGAGAGCTCCACGAAGAAGCAGGAAACCGCCGGATACAGAACTGCTGGCCCGTTTGAGGCGCCTCGAGGGTGTGGTGCAAAGCTTTAGGAAAGGCGCAGATGATGGCGATGAGCCGTTATCACCCCTCACATCTGCTCCCGAGGGTGACAAACTTGCCATCAAGCAAGAAGAGGGCGCACAGAAGAAGTCAAATGGGATGAATCTGGGTATGATAGGAGCGTTCCAGCCATCGAAGGAAACCAAGAATGACGAACAGACCAATGGTATGGTCCAAGAATTTGGACGCTTGGTGGTCGAAGAAGGAAGAAGTCGCTACGTCAGTAACAAGTTCTGGACGAGCCTGAGCGAGGAGGTTGCTGAGATGCGTGATATCCTCGATGATCCCACGGAGGATGAGGACGATTATCCGTCGCCAGGTTCCGGGTCGTCTGCGTCCGCCAATCACCAAGGATTCATATTCAACTTCAGCTCCATCGCCTTGTCCTTACGCAATTACCATCCTCCAGTGGAGCAGATTCCAGCATACTGGAGTATCTTCAAGAGTAACGTCGATCCAGTCTTGAAACTCTTTCATATCCCGACGATGGAGCACACCGTTTTGACCGCTGCCAAAGACCTTGATCACATAAGCAAGTCAATGGAGGCGCTCATGTTTTCGATATACTACGCTGCCGTCACCACCTTGTCGCCCAATGAATGTATAACCCTCCTAGGTATTGAGAAGCAAGCAAGCCTCCGGAAATATCGCTTTGCAGTGGAACAAGCTTTTGCCCGCGCTGGCTTTCTCAGCACTCAGGAGCTCATCGTCCTACAGGCGCTTCTCCTCTTCTTGACATGCGTGCGCCGTACGGACGATAGTCGCTATGTCTGGACGATAACGGGACTGCTCATTCGTCTTGCCCAGGCATTGGGTATCCACCGCGACGGACAACAATTCAATCTGTCTCCCTTCGAAACGGAGCTGAGGCGCCGTTTGTGGTGGCACATTTGCACATTGGATGTGCGCGCATCGGAAGACCACGGCGTCGAGCCAACAATCGGAGAGGCGTCTTTTGATACCAACTTTCCTCTCAATCTCAACGATGCGGATATACATCCAGCAATGAAAGAAGCGCCCGAGGAGCACGAAGGCGCCACCGAGCTAACGTTCGACCTGATGAGATTCTCCGTAAGCACTGCAGTCCGACGGCTGAGCTATGCTCCTCCTGGTCCAACGCCTTGCAGGACCAAGAATGCTTCACTAAGCCTCGTAGACAAGGAGAAGATGATCGAGGAGCTGCACCAGCACCTTGAAGAGAAGTACTTGCGCCATTGTGACACGGCTACGGTGCCCCTGCATTGGGTTGCCGCCACCGTAGCTCGTCTTATCATCGCCAAAATGTGGCTGGTCGTGCATCATCCCTTCCAGCGGTCCGATGCTGGGGCAGGTCTGCCCCAGGAAACCAGAGACCGTCTCTTCCAGACTTGCATTGAGATCATTGAATTCTCTCGCTTGCTTGAGACCGAGAAGTCGACGCTCAAATGGGGTTGGCTCTTCCGCACCTACGTCCAATGGCACGCTCTTGCCTTTGTCCTGTCTCAGCTCTGCACCCGTACATTGGGCCCCGAGGTCGATCGCGCGTGGCTGGTCATCGACGGAGTCTTCGATGAGTGGGGAGGATCCGTCAGCTCCAATCTTAGAGGCATGATGTGGAAGCCGCTTCGGAAGCTGATGGTCAAGGCTAGATCGGAGCGCGCCAAAGCGGTTCAGAATCGAGCTCTATTCCCTCTTGATGGATCCATTGGTCCGATCATGAACTTCAATTCGCAGCCAGGGCCCGACATGAATGGCTCCGCTGCTGAACTACCAATGTTCACCAATGCAATGGGTCAATCCTATACCCAGCCAAACGAGATTGGCGGAACAGAGCGGATTTCCGACGGCTTTCCGTCTTTTGAACCGATGGTCCCCAACACTGCTTCTCAAAACGGAGATTCGCTTCCCAATGGGTTCGACAACGGCACTTTTGGGCATCTTCCTCTGGATCCTCCTATGTTGTTAGAAGATAATCTCAATTGGGCTGGCTGGGATAACGTCGTAAAAGACTTTGATATGTCTTACATCTGATCGGCTTCCGAAGGGCGGGACGTCAAGTAATGTTGATGGTCAAGAATTGACGAATCGGATCCTAGCGGTCTGGCAAGCTCCGGAGACGTGGAATGAATGATTTTGGGGAACATTGGGCATGAGGTAATTAGGCATGGGCGGCCTTACTGTATTTTGAATTTTGTACAATGTCCATGGCAACCAAATTTCTGACCTGTTGGCATCTCCCACTCAATCATCGTCTGCTGTGACTCTCCTATGCACACAATGCTAGCATGGAATTATTAGAATTTGCTTTATCTCCTAGCAATGCCCTCTGGTCACGAATGGGTATCATGCACGCTAACGCCATCGCTATGTAATTCGAAAATATCGAACACTCCAGGTCAACAGCATTCACATGCTTCATATTTCAAGCCACTCCTGGAAGTAAGGACATGTTTTGGCACTCACCAAGCCCCCATCTTCACAGAGGTCAAAGACCGGACACCTGCCACATGGCGCTTCAGTCAAGCCGTTTACTTTGGCTGGCATAATGCGTTCTCTCTCCTCTTTGGTTGGCTCAAGCCGGTGCTGGGTCAGGGGCTCTTTGACAGCGCGGTAAACTTCCTTGGTTCCTCCACTCTTCGCGCGCACTTTCAAGCGTTCGAGCCGGCCGTCCCAGACCAAGATATCGGCAAGCAACAGCGTGTCTGAAATCTTCATTGTCTGGCCGTTGACTACTCCCCTCACGTTGAGAGCATTTGTAATATCGGCAATGGTGGGATAATTGGTATAGTTCTGCGGGTACGGCCGCATGTGCTGATTGCGTAACCTGGGTTTCGCGAACTCAATGGCCCTGCGATGTTCCGCTTCCTCCTTCGTCATGGAAGGAGTGGCCGTCGTCCTGTGGCGTCCTTGCGCGGGGTCCAATTTTCTTTTCCTAGACTGCTCTTCGGTCGATGGCGGGAACCACCAGCTCTGACCGACGACCCACCAGTCGATCCAATCGCACGCCCCTTCCACCAGCTGTTCGTCGAGCTCACCCGTGGTGTAGAATAACCCACCCGTGACATCTTCTTGCGGCTGCAGTGACTGCAGCATATACGTTTTCCTGCTTGGGTGTCGATAGTTGGGCACCGTCTTGATGAGACGCTTCTGCTCGAGGGATTTGAGGATGCGGTCCATGACCACCTTGTGGATTCCGGTTGATTTGTAGATTCTCTGCGACCACATGCCTTCCCGACCGGCCGATTCGATGTGGTCATAGACGAGCTGCATCTCCCTGTCCAGACCGATGCGGCTGGATGTGACGTTGGGGGCAATGAGCCGCCATTGAATCTCCTTGTTCAGCTCCTGCATCTTGAGCTGGCCGGACACACAGAGCTGATGCATGACATGGTTCAGCGTGATGATGGAATTTTTCGGGAATAGACCTGCAGCCAACAGGCCTGCTTGGGTGAATGTGGTATCCTTTGGTTGGGCCAGACAATAGTTATACACGGCTGTCTTGATCCCTTCCGAAGAGGAGGGGGCAGTTTTGCTGGGTCCAGCAGCGGACGCGCCCGGTGCGTCGCTCATGATGGTATCACTCTCTGCGCGGATGGTGGGCGACCGAGCCTTCGAAAGGCCTGCCATATTGGCGTGGGCAGGGAGCATTTGAAGAGGTCCAGATTAATATCGTTTGTTTGTGTCAACGGAGTCAAGCTTGACTCGCCCCGGCAGAAGTGCGGCAGAAGTGGGGCAGCTCGATGCCGAGAGCTTCAAGCGGAATTGTTCCGGCGGAGGTGGGAAAAATGACATCGAGTGTTTTCGATTGATTTCTCTGCACTTCCGATTCATTTCGCGCATGTCCTGCTGTTGCCTGCCATCTTCTTTCAGGGGTTTCTATAACATCCGAAGCCAACCATATTCTCTGAAGCAGCATCCCAATTTTAAATCATCATCATGGCGGACGCATTGAAAGCGGAAGGGAACAAAGCGTTTGCTGAAAAGAAGTTCGACGAAGCAATGTGCGTATCCGAGCAATCCTCAGCCTCCTGATCGAAGCTTACGCAGCCAGTGACAAATTCTCGAAAGCGATCGAGATCGAGCCCCAAAATCACGTTCTGTACTCGAACCGTTCAGGCGCATATGCTTCCAAAAAGGACTTTTCTCAGGCCCTGGAGGATGCCAATAAGACGACAGAGATCAAGCCCGACTGGGCCAAAGGTTGGGGACGGAAAGGTGCTGCCTTACATGGCACTGGCGACTTATGTCAGTATTGACCCTTTATTCGGTCTAAGGAGTATCATGCTGACATGTTGCGTTCAGTTGGTGCGAAAGAAGCTTTCGATGAGGCACTCAAGCTCGACCCCGCGAACGCCCAAGCGAAGTCAGGTCTTGCCGCCGTTGATCGAGCCATTGAATCTGAGGATGCCGGAGGTCCCGGTGGCGGACTGGGCAATATCTTTGGTGATCCACAGATCTTCGAGAAACTGGCAAAGAACCCCAAAACAAGCCAATTTCTGGCTGATCCATCTTTCATGCAGACGCTGCAACGGGTGCGGCAGAACCCGAGCGACATCAGTGCTGCCTTCCAAGATCAGAGGATGCTGACAGCAATGGGTGTGCTGATGGGGATCGACATGAATTTCATGGGAGGCAAGGGCGGCGATGCATCAATGCCAGACCTGAATGGCTCAAAGGAGGCCGAAGAAGATATGCCCATGCCCGACGCCCGTCCAGGATCGTCGAAGCCCGCAGACTCCAAGAAGGCTCCGGAGCCTGAGCCTGAGCCAGAGCCCGAGCCCGAGGACGAAGAGGCTGCTGCAGCCAGGAAGGCAAAAGAGGAAGCCGAGGCAGAGAAGAAAGCCGGGACGGAAAATTACAAGAAGAGGAACTTTGACATTGCCATCCAACATTACGACAAAGCTTGGGGACTGCACAAAGATATTACGTACATGACAAATAAGAGCGCTGCTCAATTCGAGAAGGGGGACTATGAAGCTGCAATAGAATCGTGTCGAATGGCTATTCAGGAGGGAAGGGAGGTCATGGCAGATTTCAAGGTTATTGCAAAGTAAGTTTCACATGCAAGGGTCGGTTGCAGCTTACTTATATCTTGCCGCAGGGCCTTTGGGCGAATAGGGAGCGCCTACGAGAAGCTGAATGATCTTCCTCACGCCATCGAAAACTACCAGAAGTCACTGACCGAGCACCGCACGCCTGACATCCTGAACAAACTTCGAGCTGCCGAAAAGGCCCAGATCAAAGCCGAGAAAGAGTCGTACATCAACCCCGAGGAAGCTGAGAAGGCGAGGGAGCTCGGCGGCCAGAAATTCAAGGAATCGGATTGGCCCGGGGCGGTCGAGGCCTACAGCGAGATGGTCAAACGAGCACCGGAGGACCCACGAGGCTACTCGAACCGTGCTGCGGCTTTGATCAAGCTCATGACTTTTCCTGGCGCCGTTCAAGACTGCGACGTTGCCATCCAAAAGGACCCCAAATTCATTCGAGCCTATCTCAGGAAGGCGCAAGCATACTTTGCCATGAAGGAATTCAGCAAATGCAGCGACGTCTGTACGGAGGCTATGAAGCAGGATGAAGGAGGTACCAACCATCGTGAGATCGAACAGCAGCAGCAGAAAGCGCTGCAGGCTCAATTTGCCGGCCGTTCCGGCGAGACAGAGGAGCAAACGATGGAGCGGATTCAGAAAGATCCTGAGGTCAGCCTCCCCATGCTCCGAGTATCGGTTGGTCAAGATTTCATGCTGACGATTCACCACGTTTTAGGTCATGGGTATCTTACAAGATCCGGTCATGCAAAGCATTCTGCAACAAGCCAAGGGCGATCCGGCCGCTTTACAAGATCACATGAAGAATCCTGATATCAGGACCAAGATACAAAAGCTGATCATGGCAGGTAAGTCAAACAAGGCACATCTTCTCTTGGCATCTGCAGGTTCTAACATCTTCTGCAGGAGTGATCAAGACTCGTTGAGGTCACGGTGACATCCAGACTTGAAGTCTTGTGAATACTTGAGCATGAAAAGCGAGCTTTCGAAACATCCTGCGAACTTAGCGATCTCTGCGTCATCCAATGTAGCATAGTGAATGAACTATTTGAGGTGTTTTCAGTCTAGTAGTCAGTCATACTTGAAAAATTTGATTCACGCAAAGTGGCTCGTTTTCCCCTAGCGGATACAGGCGTGCCAGCCAGTAAAGGGGTTGTGAATGGCTTCTTTTCTAAATTCTTGCCGCCCAAAGCGGTTAGATTGTGTCTGCAGAAAGAAGTGCCGATGATCCCAAAGCTTCCTCAGAACCACTATCTTCTCAGACACTGTTGCGAAATTACCATCGGATCGTCAAGTAAGACTGCCGCTTCCGCCAAGATGGATTTGAATAGCATCAAGGATCAGGTCAGCAATCTGAGCCTGTACGATTTGAAAGCAGGAGTACGAAAGGTCCAAAATGGTAGGCAAGACGCAGTAGAAAGATTGAGATTCTTTCGCTCAATGATGTTCTAGCTGTCATGAACTACACCGAGATGGAAGCCAAGGTCGGTACACTGTGCCATGTGGTTGAAGGGMGATCCTAATGCCTACGCTCAGGTTCGAGAAGCTACCAATAATGAGCCTTGGGGAGCATCGTCGACCTTGATGCAAGAGATTGCCAATGGCACTCACAGCTAGTCTGTACCAATCTACCCCCTTTGGTGAACGATACTGACTTGATTTTCAAGTCACTTACTAAACGAGATCATGCCAATGATATACAAGCGATTCACTGAAAAGGCTGCCGAGGAGTGGAGACAAATCTACAAGGTAGACTATGTGGTATCTCACCCCACTCACCATCACTCACGAGCTCTATCTAGGCCCTCCAGCTTCTCGAGTTTCTTGTCAAGAATGGCTCCGAAAGGGTCATTGACGATGCCCGCTCCCATCTCTCGCTCCTCAAGATGCTCCGCCAATTCCATTACATCGACCAGAACGGCAAGGATCAGGGACTCAACGTTCGGAATCGATCCAAGGAGCTCGCCGAATTGCTCAGTGACGTTGAGCGTATCCGCGCCGAAAGAAAGAAAGCCAGGTCGAACCGGAACAAATTCGGAGGGGTCGAAGGGGGTGCGATGAGCGGTGGCCTATCTGGTGGCAGCCGGTATGGCGGATTCGGTAGTGAAGAGGCCGGCTATGGGGGTTACAGTGGTGGTGTATACGGCGATGGTGGAGGCTTCGGTGGCAGAGATCCCGACTTCCAGGACACGAGCTCGAGAAGGGATCGCTTTGAGGAGTACGATGAGCACGATGAGGATGGATCGGCTGCCACGCCCCGAAGGAGAGCCAACCCCTCAGCACCTGCACCAGTCAAGAAAGCGGAGCCTCCGAAACCCAAAGAGCCAGAGGTTGATTTCCTGTCGTTTGATGACGATGTCCCTCCAGAAACGCCACCGAAAGAATTCGCCTCTAACAGGAAGGGAGACAATGGTCTCGGAGGACTCGACTCCCTCCAAGGCGCCGTGGCCGAAGAAGACGATTTTGACGATTTCCAATCCGCCACCCCTACAACCACTACATCCTCCAAACCTTCCATGTCCATGTCCACCTCCACATTCTCCAATCTTCCAGGCATTGCCGCACCTCAGCCTATGGCCCCTCCGCTAAGCACAGTCTCCAGTCTCAATCTTGGGTCCCCCGCTCCTACAACAGCAAGCACCACCTCCGCACCACCCGCAGGCCCCAAACCGAGCTACAACATATCCTCACCGCCGGCACCAAATTACAACATCGACCTGTCATCTCCTCCACCACTGTCAAAGCCCTTCGCGGCACCCCAACAGCCCGGTCAATCCCAGCCACAGCAATCGAGACCCACAGGCTATCAAGCATCAAGACCGAATTACTTCACCTCCGTTCAAGCACCTCAGCCTTCCAGCCAGCAACCCACGTCTACCACGCCAGGCTCTCGCCCCACCATCTCTTCCACAGCTTCCTTCAGCAGCACGAACACTTCCGCCAAGACAGCCGCGAAGCCAGCTGCAGGGGGAGGCGGAGATGCCTTCGGCAGCCTTTGGTCCACAGCTTCGTCTAATGCGGGCATCAAGAAGACATCTTCGCAAGGGACACAGGGCCCCAACCTTGCGAGTTTACAAAGGGAGAAGGCCAGTCAAGGACTATGGGGCGCTGCGGCCGCACCATCCCCGCCGCAGGGAAGCTTCGCTATGGGTGGCAGCGGTGGGAGCTATGGCGGGCAGCAGATTAATGGGCAAAAGCAAGGAGGTGGGAGTGGCCTGGACGATTTGCTGGGCTAAGGTAGGCTCACACCGACCTCTTGAGAGGTTGATCAAGACGCATGCAAAGCCAAATCTGCGCCAAATCTTAAGGATAGCTTTTTGATGTGAGAGAGATAGAGAGACATGAGGGTAACGTAGATACACGGCGAGAGATTCCATCCTTTATCCCATCCCGAATCACTCAGACCGTTACATTCTTCTTGGTGGCCACTTCCCCCAAAAAACCCCCCACACCCTCTCCCTCTCCCTCTTCCCAATCATTCTCGTTAGAAAAAAGAAACGATGGCCGATAGGACCACAGTGGACCCCTTGCGGGGACCTTCTCCGCCGTCGTCAAGCATAATCTGCTACATTCAAAAGAATGGCCTTTTCGCGTGCCGTCAAAATTCATGAACAACATTAGTCGGTCGCGAGAACATTATTCCTTTCGTATCCCTCTGTTCTAGCTTTCCCCGCGCCTGAAACTTCGGGGGTTTGGGGGTATCATCGAGGCTCTGGAATTGCAGCGAATCGAGTTGCAGCAGCAGCTGGGTTGTTGTCTTTTTGTACTTAATTTAATGTCCATGGGTATCATTTGAAATTTCAGGTTCGCATACGGGGCAATGATTCCGGGATAGGAGCTGACGAAAGCGGTCGTTTGCATTATAGTATTTGTTGAAGGATGTTCCGATCTGGTAGTGGGACGAGGACGCGCTGCGGCTGCCGCTGCATAACAGAGTCGTCAGCGGTAGGAGGGAGGACGCTTAGGTCTTTGTCGGTTTTTTGTGAAAATTCTTGTCAAGCTCGGAAAAGTACAGGTGATTGGATTCGGAGTAGGTCGACGAAGGAAGTCTCCGAAGGAAAACGGGAGCTTCGGCCTGCGGTCGTTCGCGGGTGTCTTGCCTGTGTGTCACTCGCAGCCCCAGCGATGATCACCAGTGCGACCCAATTCGACGTTGGTCCGGAGAGTCCTCGCCCCCTCAAGCCTCCTGGCCTCTGACCGGTCAGTTGATCACGACCAGAAGCCATTGTTGGATCCCTCCAGGACGGGACGATTCTAAAACCCTGCGGCCCCAAAGGCGACCTGATCCCCCGACATGCTGAACGGTGGGGCCGAAAATGGGGAGGGCTCGAAGCCCAAGCCGTGTTCATCGAATGGGGAGACACCAACAGGGGACTGGAGATTATTCTCGAAGAGGTCGGGACCAAAGGCCGCACCCGGGGTGTTGAATTCGAAGGCATTATGGCTTGGCGGCTGAGATGACGAGGTCAGCTGCTGGTTTGAGTGATGGAAGCCGGTAGAGTGGCCGAGATGCGGGTGGTGGTGGGGCTGCTGCTGTTGCGTCGGTTGCTGCTGCTGCTGCTGTTGCTGCTGAGTATGCATCGGGCCAAAGCCTTGACTCTGAGGTCGGGAGATGCTGTCAAGAGCCTGCTGAACCTGCTGAGATCCCTGTTCAGGGGTAGCGTAAGCTGGTTGGGAGAGAATGTTGTCAAGATGCGAGCTGGTCGGCGTGAAGAGAGATTCCGACTTCACTTCCGATGCCGACACTGGGGCGAAGATCTGGTCATCCGTCAACGGGTTGAGGAAGGTCAGATTGACAGCCTCCCTGTTCATGCGCCTACGCTGCGAAGGCCGCGGAGTTGACGAATCGGAAAAGCGACGGTCCTGAAGTGCGCGAGTCGTCCTCGACAGCGAGTCTCTTCTCGACTTGGGGATCCCAGAGTCACGGGTGGTGGTGGTAGGCCTTCTCTGCCGCTTTCTTTGCGGCGATGATTTCGTACGCTGAGTCGTCGAACGAGCGTCTTGGGATGCATCTTGGTCTTCCTCTGCCGCTTGAGCTTCGCTCGGGAAACCCTCGTTGATGATTTTATGGCTGCCCGGGTCTTCAAGTAACATCATACCTCCATGGCCCATCACATTTTCATTAGGCGAGTCCTCCGTGGGAAATTCCTTCATTAATTTGCCCAGCCGCTCAACTGCAGTGCCGGCAAGCTTGTGGATTGCTAATCTATTCATCTCCAAGAATGTCCCATAGGCATGCTGTACTGGCAGCAGGTCTTGAGTTTCGCCAGTCTCCAGCATGGAGAGAGTCAACAGCATCGAGGCGTTGAAGGCCATTTGACCCATCGTCCAGCAAATCATACCGGCCTGAAGCCGCGTGCGGAAAAATTCGAAGGCATTGAGCAGAGACCTGCATGAGTTCAGCACTCTCGGTCTACCGCGGATGATGCCGGTGACATCAGTAGCTTGGGGCGCCTGAAGAATCTCCAGGCGGGAGTCCTCAGAATGCCGACGACCGTTTTCTACGCGGCGCCGGTTCAGATACAGGATCAGGTTATGGGCCTCGGCATGGAGAACAGCTGCTTGGACGTCTAGGGGCCATCCGGCCAGGGGTCGATCGGACTTGAGCCAGGCGGTGTCGAATTGCATACTTAGAGGCAGTGACTTCTGCATGAGCAACAACTCATCGGTGTAGCTGTCGATCTTCTCATTTGATGGGTATGGCGTCGCCACAACTTGTCTCCCCAGATGAACAAAGCGAACAATATGGTCCGATGCAGACTGCCAGATAGCTCCAGGAAGTGGTGCTACAGGGGTGGGACAGGCTCCTACGGTTGAGATTGCAAGTGGCCTTCCGAGCGCGATGGAATATTGCACATCCAGATGCAATAGCCACCACCAGAGTGCCTTCCGAGCCTCCTGTTCCTTTGAAGATACTGGTAAGCTGAGCTGGCTAGGATCTCGGTGTACTGTAGAGATGTCAATCTTGGTCATGTGGCAGAAAGTGGGGAGAAGGGAAATACTTACATCCAATACTTTGAGCCAAGCGTACTGTAACACCGAACAGGGCCGATGCGTCCAAGAACTTGCCACCGTTAGTCAAATATGGTGCCATCATGGTTAGAGCCTGAACGCTTGTCATGGTGGGATGGCTCAGGAATGCACCAAGTCTAAGGCTTTGCATCGCCGCAGCAACTTTCATATGTCGTCAGTGATAGGCGTCCTTGCCTAGATGGAAAGAACACCAACTGTAGAGATCTCCCTTCTTCCGTTCAGCTTCAATAGCTCCAGTCGTCCAATTACCGTCGAATTTGTCGTGGATTCCATCTTGCAAACCGAGAGCCAGAGTGGTGAATAACAGTGCAAGCAAGTCGGGATGAAGAGCAGCATTCTGCTCAATGTCCTCCAAAAACCTTTCAACTTCAGGCATAGTGACCTCTTCCGGAAGGACAGGAAAGGAGAAGGAGAGAGAACGACGCTGGAAAGCCTCGAGGTGGAAGAAAAGGTCGTGTTCAGGGGGCAAGAGGGTGATGAGAGCGGTAGTGTCGTCCTTGGCTAACGATATGCAAGGGAAGGGATAGGTGCTTGCTGCCTGATAGTCAAATGGGTGTCCCCCCTGTGCAGCTGGGCGACCAACGGACGTCGGCTGTCGGTCGAAAGACATATGATGAAACTGTACGAGGATTTTTCAGCCCTAAGAGCAGCCAGCAGGTGAGGTCTACATACATCATCGGCTACACCAATTATACTCGAGTCTCCAGAAAATGCATAGTCATCTCCTTGGCTATGCCGACTCTGCTGCTGGCTGGCCTTGGGTGAGCGCGGTGGTAGACGAATCTTCTGCTGCGAACCGAGGGCAGTGTCGTCAAGGTCGAATTTGGTTGAATCTCCCCTCAAAAGTGCAATCTCATTCCGGAGCGAGGAGATAATTTTATTCTTCTCCTTCAATGCCTCAGCCTGAAGAATAGGTCGCCGGTCTGCTTCCGAAAGGTCGTACTGACACATGTCCGCGATTTGGTGCAGCGAACAAGCCGAGCATGGTGAAATGCGGTCACACTAGCGTACACAATCAGTGGTGTTCACAGCTTTCATTGTATTGGCCTTTCTCTACCTTGACCTTGCGAGCTCGACAGGGATTGCAGGATAGCTGCGGGCGTTTGTTCTTCTCTCTTGGTGGAGGATGCTGGACATTGTTTCCCGGCTGCGGGGAGTTCAATTCTTGCAGCATTATGTTGCTGGCACTATTGATGGCATTCATAGCAGGCTTTTAGGGAGAGCGGATGGCGAGGCATCCAACGAGGTTTAACGAGCCTCGGAACAACAGTTTGCCTCAACCAACATTCTACCAATAGCTGATGGAAAGGGTTGCAGGCAAGATACCAGGATGTAAGCAAGTGACGGTGAGATTGTTGACTCACGAGAAAGTGGAGGAACAACAGATGTATTCTTGTGAGTGAGAGAAGGGGGGTGGGGGGGAGGAAGGCTTTGATAGAGGTTAAGGTTAGATCTCAACGACGAATGAGAAAACGCTTGTACGTGCTATTACAAGCCCTTGAGCATGCTCCAAAAACTAGGCGCGAGAAGATAAGTGGACAGTTGCTCTACTGTGGGAGGGTAGCGGCGGTAGTGGGTTGAGGTGCAGCAATGACGAAGCCCTGGTGGAATCGTGGAGCAGTTACTGGATGAGCTGGACTGCATGAGAATTCTTCGAGTCCTGCCGTTGTGGACGCAGATGCAGAGGCTAGGAATTCGAGGGGTAGGGGAAGATGGGGGAAACATAGTATTCTAGCCAAAAGGGCTAGATACGTGATCCGTGAGCAATGAGCAGTTCCCAGACAAGTAAATGCAAGTACCCCGACTGAAGAGTAAGTGCATCCTCTGCATAACCAGCAGGTCGAAAGATTGGGGAGATTACCGAGACGACTGTAAGTGAGATCTGCTATGCCCTATTGGGCTCCTTGGCCATCGCCAGTGGTGGAGCCTCTTTAGGTTGGTGCAACCAGTGTTTAGCGGTGATGCTTGAGGCAAGATGATAGGCTGGCTTGCACACTTCAGCTATGCGGCTGCATACTCGATTGAACCACACGCGAGGGTTCACCAGGGTCGAGCAAATGAGTGGACAAAAGGGCGAAGACAAACGGAGAGGTACTCCGTACGTATGTTTCCGGGTCATACACTCTGTCTGAGTGGGCAACATGTCGCCATGTCTGACCGTCTCCTGAATAAACAGGCCGACACCCTGTCACCCATTGCACCGTAATTCTCCTCTGCAGACCCCATTGATCTAGCGAAAGTCAGAAATGGCAACGGACCGAAGGAACTGCGACACGAATAATAATCATCCATCAACGCTTTGCTGCGGGACCGGAGTCGATCCGAAAAGACACGAATGGTTGAAGCTTGCTGGGTACAGTCCCAGAGGAGCAGAGAACTCTCGGGACTCTGCAATCGAAGTGCCCAGCCTTCATTGGTCACACCGCTGATGGGACCCGTAAAAGGTTCGACTCGTGATCCATTGCAAAAGGGAGCCAATTGAGACCCGGTGATAGAGTGTGAAAAGAGGGCCAATGCTAGCAGCCATTTCGCCAGTGGATCCTGGAATTAGACTTAATCATGGTACATAATTCAATGTGTCAGTCGATCAAGGCCTGTCCTTTGCTATCGCCGTTTCTTGACAGCTGAGATCTGCGCCGGGGTGAAGAAGGTTGGCATCGTATTGGCCCGGGGACTTGCCACATACTCATTTGGCTAAGGCACTAGTGCCAGCGAGCTTTTTTGGTAGCGAATGCGACCAGCAGTGCCTGGACGTAGATCAGCCCGTCATCCTTGTCGTTCGTCGGCCCGCAATCTGTTGATTCCTTCCGAAATGTCGACTCTGATGGATCATGGATGCCATTGTCATTTGTCGAGACCTTTGTGCCCGTGAAACCAGTGATTCGAATGTCCAGGATCTGACGCTTCATCTTTCGTCCAAGATGCCGAGGACCTGTGGAAAATCAGAAGCGCTCGCAACTTGGTACAAGCTACGCTGCACTACAGCGTTACACGCCAATATCTTGCAATGACCTTCGGAGTCTGGGATTTACCTTAGGTGACGACCGGGCTCATGCAATCATGCACCCAGCCATGAGCACCGAGACTCCCCTAGATCGCACCAAGATCTCCACGATCCGCACTAGAGCCTCCATAATTTGTCATTCACCCGCGACTGGTCACTGGTGGTCACAGCTTTGGGGGCGTCACGCAATTCGACCCGGGTCCGCCGTCTTTCCCCCCGATTTGTTCCTCTTTTGGAAAATCGAATGCCTGTTTCTGGGAGTGGCGCTCACTCACAACCTGAGCTCGATCGAAACAGCTGAAGTGATTACTTGATTAGGCCATTTGGGCTTGAGCAATGATGCCACAGCTGGATTAGGAGGATCGGGAGACTTCTTATAAAAGGCTAGCACGGCAGGATCGACCAGGTTCCACGACTTCTCGTGATGTAACTCAAGCTACGTAGCCGGCTTTTATGCGCTGATGACGAATTTGCCTCATAATGTTCCTCCACGGCTTGACCAGGGCTCCAGTCCGTTCCGCACAGCGGCCGCAACCGAACCAGGATCGTAGACTGGTGCTTAGGCCTTCCTAAGCTTTCAGAGCAGGCAAAGGTTTGGCCCTTTTCCTCCTCAACGTAACATTCGATCTACTCATCGCGCTTTGTGACGCAGGTGCTGAGCGGGGTTTGCAGCGGCCGTGAAGAAAGGAGAACCAGGAATGAACGCGTCTGCCGTACTTGGCGCATACGAATGTTGGCTTTCTAGCCCAAAATTGTCCTCCTGCAGATGCTCTAAACCGTGATCGGCCCCCAAAAACTGGCCGGGGAATGCAGTGAAACGTGTCGTCGTCAACCTGTCTCTGACTCCTGACCTCAGACGTGATTTCCTCGTTCACGGGAGTCGGAAGATCCGCTTCCCCGCCCTTTTCCTTGTTAATCGACAGGCCGTTCGAGATCATTGTGCATCCAAATGCGCGCTGCACCTACCAAACATGTTATCACGTTCAACAGATGAAGAGTTCCTATCCCAAGGCCTTATGCTTTGCCAGCAAAGAGACCCCGCATTGCTGTGTACACATGTACTGTCTCAGTGACTGCAGTTGCCCTGGACGGATTCCTGCATCTGGCAACGGCTCTGCATACAGAGTAAGCCGCAACAGGAACATAGATCTGACGAGAGATCGACCGAGGGTGGCCCAAGTGCAAGATTCTAGAATCTCCACAGGTCCGCTAAATGCACTATCACAACCGAGAGTGGGGTGGTGCGGCTTATGGACATCCATCAAAATGGCATAGCCTTGGAGACGCTTGGAAGCCTCGGTAGCTAAATCTCCTAAAGAGTTCTACTGTGGCATACCAAAGGGCAGCTCGACGTGGGCGATGCCGTCTGTATTATGACCAGGGACCTGTAATTTGTCACTTGTTGAGCAGGAAATAGCGCCGGACAATGGCTTCGACTACATGTCTGAACGGTGCATGGCGATTTTCTTGCACGAAAACCAAGAGCGCCCAATGGAGGAATGAATGACCCAGCTCCATGAGAGCAATCGACTCATGGCAACATATGATCCTTGACGTTCCACCACGACTGTCGATAACCGCCGAATTCCATTTGCCAGTCCTGCTCGATTACTCACTGCTGAATGCCGTCATGATCCAATACTGATCTAATGGTATCCGAGAACCAGGTTTGGAGACGGAAATCGCTGCTGCCGGCCGTCCATCCATGAAGCTTAGGTTTTGCTGCCAATCTTGATCGATCTTTCGCTGTGCCAGTAGCTGGAAGGGGATATTGGCGTAATGGATGTCACACACGTCCCTTGATTTGCCGATCAGTCTCATCAACACACCCTCAACTGCTTCTATGATGATTGATTAAGGCGCCGAATTTTAGACATTAGCTCCACACTTCCAGCTTCATTTTTCTAAGGAAAAGAGTTCAGGAACTTCGAGGATGCCTGCAATGCCATTACATACGAAGTCTCGTAATGTCCGTGACCGTGGCAGGATGTAAGGATTAGCAGGCTCTGTGTCTGTCATCCCTGCGCTCGCTCGTAAAAGCTGGTGCGGAGGCCTATTTGATCATGTCATATCTTCTGGACCCTCGAAGGCATTACTCATCTCATTGCACTTTGGCGCGCCACCTATGGTCATTGACAAGTTTTCATCCCCCTTGAAGTTACCAGAAGATTAGGATGTGGGAGCCTGCCTGGGCATGGAATTCGATGTTAGCAAAATTCATTGCCTCAGTTTTCAGAGAATCTGGCAGGTCTGATTTTCATCTTGAAGGCGGACATGTGATGCTGTGCCTCTTGAGGGAATTGCAACAATGACAGATCTGTCTGGGACAATGGCTACGATAGCCCCAGCTGGCGCCACACAAAGGCAGCGGGAGACTTTTGCGGTGCGAGTCACAGGCTTGGAGACAAAATTCGGTGGGCTTTCCTGCTACCATCTTGGATGATACAAGCCGGGGGCTGCTCGAAGCTCGCCCTTGTTTTGATTGGAGACATTATTGTCCACTATGTACAAAGCAGAGAATACCAGATGACTTGTGGGTATGAGGAGCACCCAAAATAGGTAACTGGAGTCTGAAACGCCAAGCCATACTTAAACGTCAAGGATTTAGGGCTGCTGAAAACCAGATTTTGCGATTCCCAATCCAACAATATAATCAAGGACAAATGCAGTCCGCAGCTCATTGACCTCACAACTTAGGTACTGGCGGAGCAAGCTCAGCGTTCTTCAGCCTGAAGTAGCGGACACAGGTGTTTCTTACGTACATTCAATGTACTTCCTCACCTGACAATCTATCTTTCGCTCCCGTATTACAGCGATGATCACTCGCCTCTGTTTGGCCCTTCTCAATATATTCTTTCCGCCAATAGCTGTGTTGCTGCTGACCGGCCCGTACACCGATACTCTCCTGAACTGCATTTTGTTTCTCTGCGGCGTACTTCCGGCCCATATCCAGGGTTTCTACATCAGCTGCACTTATCTCCACCGCAAGAAAAAGGTACGAAAGGGTATCTGGCCGGGCGGTCCAAAGCCATTCATCTTCTGTGAGAACATCTGGATGGGTGGAGCGAATCGGAGACAATGGGAGCAACTGGAGCTTGATCGCGATGGTAGAACTAGGAGGTCCTATGACAGGACGAACACAAACAGCCAACGAGTCCGCGAAGGGAGAGCCCAGGCGCCGAGCACTTCACACAATAACATGAGACATGGTCAATCGAGAACACAGACGGTCGAGCCTAGGCGATCAATACTCGGTGAAGTCATGGGAAGACGATGGTGACTCGACTTTCTCTCCGAAGTTTGCATCGCAACAGACCAAGCTGAACTCGGCATGGTTCCGGAGAGCACGCTTAGGGATTCATTATGCCTGCAGCAACGTACAGGTCGTAAGCTTATTACAAAAATGTCCACCCCAGGCACAGCCTCGACTCAACATCATCTTCTCCCATCGTTACGAGCCACAAACTTTACCGTAAGCGTCCAAAAGAGAAGTGGCGCTCCCATCGTCATTGGTCAAACTTGGATTGCATGAACCACCAGCCAAACCATCGGCACCGCCCCCGTGCTCACCGCAATTCCAGAAGATCTTCTTGACAAACGGCGTTTCCTGGTGAATGCGACCAATGAGGGTGTTCATCCAATCGATGACTGCAGCAGAGTCAAGCGTGCAGTCGCTTGAAGCGGGGGAGAGCTCAGTGATCCAGATGTCCTTCGTACCCAAGCCGGACTTTGAGTGCACGGCATTAATCTTATCAATTACTGTCTGCACCACCGGACTGTAAATATGCATGGCTATGATAGGTATTTGGTCAAGGCAACCGTTGCAGGCGGCGAAGAACTGGTCCAGCCATGAGCTGCCGGCATTAGCCAGGGCGGGTGAGATGTACGTGGTGCCCGGATGTGGCATGGCAAATAGAGGGGCGAGTTGGCTCGCAGCAGGACCAGGATCCGTCAGGGGTGTAAAGCCCTGGAACGAATAGTCCGGCTCGTTGTACAGTTCCAGATAATTAGGGGGGTTGGTCTTGAGCAGGGCGATGGAATCGTTGATATATCTACCATCCATGAGGACGTGTGTCTGATGCGCATTGAGATCAGGTGTCGTCACGGCAGCACCAGCACCTGTGTTGTAGGTCTCAGTCTCATTGAGTGGATTCAGTGCGAATCCAACTAGAGGTCAAAATGTCAGCTTGTGCATGGATCTGGCTCTCTTCAACTGGACTTACTCCAATCATGGACACCATGGGACTCCAGAGTGCTCCATGTAGTTGGCCATCCCGACATTTTGGGCGCGCCGGTGTTGAACACTGTATTACAGAATCCGCCAGTGTCTCCGGTCGCTGATAAGTGATCTGTGTCAGCTGCGTGCATTTCACGAGGGATCAGTCTTGATCTTACCAGGTTGCGACTGGGCCTTGGCTGAGGAGGCGGTGCCGTTGCCACCAGGGGTCGTGGAACCAGTTCCTGGAGTCGTGGAGYCGGTACTTGAAGTCGTGGAGTTAGTGTCTGGAGTCGTAGATCCAGTACTTGAAGTCGTGGAGCCAGTGCCTGGATTCGTGGAGCCAGTACCACCTGCACTTTGGGCGATCTTGAGTGGAGTAGTAGAGCCAGCACCAGCTCCTGATTTGGCCGCGGGTATTGCTTTGATAGTCTTGTTCGTGGAACGCACAACGCAGGTATCCTGACGCTTGGATCTGTGGTGCCTGTATGCGCTGCCAGGCTTCGCCACAGGGTTTGCTTCGCTGCCAGCAGCGAGTAAGAATAGCGCAGCGGAAAATAGAGATAACTTCATTATGGACAAGTACGAAACGGAACGAATGAACGACTGATGCTATATCGAGTCAAAAGAACGGACGCGCGCAAGATGCTGGAAATAGCAAGACGAGCAAGAATAGCAGGAGTATTTATGGCACATCCATCGACTATATGTAAAATTGGAAAATCAAATGAAGGACGGCACAATAGTGTGGGAGTAACTTATGCACGGCAAGCTGCTCGTGGAGGTGCAGCGATGGTGTTTCAACAAGACGGTCGGTCAGGCATGCCAGGGATGCCTTCGGATGGTCGGATCATCATGTGGGGACTGTGGGGTCAGCTTCATTTGATTGTTGAAACCTTAGACCTGCTCACAAATGCTCCAAAGCTTTGTGACAGGCGCGGCAGATTGTGGGACCATCAGATGTTGCAACTTGCATGAAAAGGATGCATTTGTCGTACCTTGCCCTGCTTGCAGGCCATATCTCCGTAAACGCCTGCCGTGCCGTCATCTGAAACGGCTAAACAAGCAGGCGCTGGGTCTATATTCGTTTCACCCGCACCTATCGAGGTTATTAAACACGTGCAAATGATTTGCAATGATGTTTGCTTCCCATCTCTGAAAGCACGGAGGTGAAGGTGTCAGGTTTCATGAGTCCGTTGCAGACCTGGCGGTGCGTGTACATATCGAGCAAGAGCCGCGTGCTTGCTTTGTGACTTTGAAGGTCATTCGATTTAAAAAATGTCCAGCCGCGGCAGCATCATTTCAGATTGGACTTTTGTATCAATCTGACCTGCAGGCTGCAGCCGCTCCTGGAAAGCAGCTTTCCCACAGTTTGCCAGAGGGTGAGACATATCCCTGGAGTATCACATTAAAGCAGATCCTGGTGAAATGAGACATCTTCCCCATGGAGTGCAGTGGGCAGGCGCTTGAAGAGTGATCCCTCTATTATTACCAGAGGTCGGATTTGTTGACGCTGTCACTGTACAAGTCATCGTAATATCATCCTCGGCCTGCGTTGCCCTGTATCCAATGCCTTGCCATCTCTTGCGCCAAGCCCAGACGCAGGATCCTCAGCACATCTTCTCCTTTCGCACTGCTTACCATACCTGCTCTCCAGTCCCGTCCCTTGTGTTGCCGAGGCCGCTCTTCGGCCTCGTCATGGTCGACTTCCATGCCGTTTTTCAATTCATCGCTCTGGGAGTTGACCATTGAGACTAGCATGAAGCTGCTCGTCGACGTCGCGCTGCTCATTTCTCGGAGTAGTTTTCGTGGCGAGGCAGGCTTTACTTTGCCCCAGAAGGTTTCGAGCGTGGAGTGGAGATACGTCTCACACCGGTCGTATATGTAAGAAGGCGCCGTTTGAAGATCTTCGATGGCTCGAAGCAAAGAAAGGCATTGCTCCAGCGTGAGCAAACTTGCTGGTCCTGCCCCATGAGTCACCCGTTAGTTGCATCCGCTCTTGAACAATCGTAACGGAGAGACAACATACGATTGACAAACACCATTGCCTCCCCCAGCAATACTAACAACCCGTCGACTGGAACCACTGCCTGTCGGCTTTCATCATACAGCCCACCGTAGATGTTGTCCGCAGCACTGTCAATGATAGCCAAAAGGGCTGCCACGTCCATCCCTTCACCAGACACCCCACCCACCACGGCCCTGGTCGAAGTATCACCATTGGGCGACCCGTCGCGCATTTCATAGAATTTGCGAAGCGTTGCGTAGCCTGTCAAGGACTTGTGCAACATCGCGGCAGCGTCTGCATCATCCAGCGCAAGCTTTGAAAGAACCTTTTCGGGCGACTGGAGCAGGGTTCGAAGCCCCGTATCCAGACTGGGAAAGGGGGGAAAGGCAGCCGATTGATTCAGTGAAAGCGAGACGAGCATGTCCAGAATGGCCTTGACCTTCTTTGAGGAGCCAGCACGGGCATAGTCAACCAGAGCGGTTCCATAGTCATTGGCAGTCTCTGCGAGTCGGTCGGCATATGCCTGGAGCTAGTCAGCATGTATGTAGTCGCAAGTTGCATACACTTACCTCCGTAATTCTACGGCCTGTTGCTTCCATGCCATAGTATTGACAAATCCTCAAAATCTTCTCTACTTCGTCATTCTTCTCCACTGGTAGGCTTTCCAGTAAGTTCCGCATCCCTTCCCTCGACATGTCGGAGTCACCTAAGCGCGAAAACAACGCAATTGAAATCTCCCAGCCTTGTTTCCAGACTTGATTTTTCTGACTGTGCAGGTTCCCTCGGTCACGAAGGGCGTTAGCATACTCAATCATGATTGTATCTCTCCTCAGGATTGCTTCGGATTGCCCCAAGACAGTCGAGTCACTGTCATCAAAACCATCCATCAGGTTAGCTGAAGAAAGAGCAGACCCAAACCAGCCACCCAATGTCGATATCTCCGCAATAGCACAAGCAACGGGGAGGGACCAGGAGTGAATTAAACTCATGACGCCTTGAAAATTGCTCTCGAACACCAGTGCTAAAGCCACTTCCACCGAGTCAAGAGTGTTGATCTGGAATGCGTCTTCATCCGCATCATCCGTCACCCGGTCGAAACAGCGGCCCAAACGATCTCGATATGTAAGCTCGGGATCGATGTCAACTAATCGTCGTCCTCTGGATCGAGACCGATGAAAAGCCGGCTTTGACTTTTGAATTTTGGTGGTAGCGACAGATTCCTCGTCTCCGTCCCACCATACGGTCAAGCCAATGGTCGCTTCAATCCAGTCCCGCGCGGAGGAAACAATTTCTGCGGTCCCGCCAAGCAGAATCCTGTAAATGGTGCGGAGATTCTGATACACTATCCACGGCACGCGACTTTCGGCCCTTCTGACAACCTGGGTGTGACTCAAGAGCGAGCTCTTCAAGGTCGATCTCCAGAGACCCAGATCTGTCTCATCCGATTCTGGCCAAGGTACATCGCCCTCGGCGAATTCGACCAGCTCGTTCGTGGCGCGCTCAACGAGATTCCTGAAGATGGCCCAATCATTTCCAGTCACGTTCCAGTCCTCTTCCGTCAGAGCTGGGCAGTTTCCCAACACTTCTATCGCTTTGCTGACCACAAAATGAGCATTTCTGATTTGGACGTCGGTATACCCGTCCAGTTGCCTGTCTTGCGGAGCCGAGTCGGCAGAGGCAAAGTCTGCAGCCTCGAAAAGTCTTCTGGCCTCCTGTATCTTGCCCCGAAGCATCAGACTTAATACGACATCCCAATAGTTGCAGTGGGACGTCGGGCTTGGTAACGTCGTTTTGACCTCGTTAGTCACTTCTCCCCATGAATTGTGATTGTTGTCCAGCCAGTCAAGGAGCACTTTAGGCAAAGCAGTGGCCTTCGACCTAGGTTTTTCGATCATAGTAGATGAGAAAGCCGAGGTGGAGGAGGTCTTGAGATCTAAGTCAAGGGCTTGTTTGCCTTTTGCCGGAGGAGGATGATGAATCTGTAATAATAAGGAACCTATAAAGGTGGCTTTCTCGAGTGACGAGCTCTGGACAGAAGAACCGATACCCAGCATAGCACTCTTTCCGACAGGTGAAGCGTTGTCCGACTTATCGCTCTTAGGGGACCAGACCTGGCAGAGAAGTGCCGAGGCTTGAGAGATGCTAATGCCAGATCCTGATGCACGATCGATGCCGCCATCACTTTCACATCGGCAAAGTGTGTCCACGACGTCCTCGGTGTCTATTATAAAATCATCTGGTTCGCGTAGTATGGGGCCGCCAATTTCACGAGCTATGTCCTTTGCGATAGTGGTAAGGCCGGAGTCAGGCCTAAGCAGTGACATGTCTTGAGCAGCACGAAGCGAGCGCCCAGTAATGAGAGCTCCTCCTCGGGATCTTTTGGCACCCCGAGGGGGGGCAGCTCCAAAAGAGGAGCTCAGACCATTTGAGTATATACCAGGGGTAGCACCACTAAGACTTCTGGCGGCATAGCTCCCGTGAAGACCTGTATCATTGCCGTTTAAACTCATATTAGAGGTCGAGGTCCTGAAATCGAACTCATTCTCTCCTTGAACAGATCCTATGTCATCAAGCAATGCACTATCCGCAGCCCTTTGCTGCTTTAGATCGTAAAACGCGAACTGATCGCTATCCGGAGACCAAGGATCTGAAGCAGCAGCTTGAGCGTTCGCCATTGCACCATTCTGGTGGTTCCCATAGAGGGACGCGCTGGCTCCGTTGGCTTTTCCCATACTCCTGCTAGAACGGGCAAGTTTGGGGGATCTTGACTGGTTGCCCGACTTATTTTGATATGGATAAGGCGATGACCTCAGGGGACTTAATTGCGAGCTCCCAAATAAGGTGGAGGGTGGTGGCCCAAGCGGAGTGAAGGAGGCAGCTGAAGAAGGAGGAGGGCCAGCCGGTGTTGTTGACGGATTCGAGGCGAGAGAGTCTGAGAAGCCAGACCTGCTGCCGCGCAAAGGCTTTGAGCCAGGCGTCGAAGGACCACTCGGACTGGAGGAGAACGGCATCTGGAAGGTAGACATAGCGTCACGATTGAAAGAGGTTGAGGTGAGGGAGGATCGAAGCAATCTAGTCGGGAAGTTTGCGCCGCTTTCATTTCGTGTCGACGTTGATTCCCCAGGGAGGCATCACGAACATTACATGGCTACCAAAGAGAGTCGTGAGCCACCAAGGGCAAACACCCGAGCATGTTGTTGAATTCAAACAATTTCCGCATACGGAACTACGGACGCGCAGAAATGCGATGCTTCCTAGTTCACAAAACGGTCTCAATTTTCCATCCTGCCAAGCGTGCCAAGCCTACGTTTCAGTTGCGCATCAGCCACATCTCCACCTCGCGCCCTTCTCGACTCCTTTTCCATCAAACGTCCACGGCTAGGCGCATGTGTCGAGAGGAATACAAGATCGGAAGAGACTTGCATGGATTTCTATCTGTTCAGGGGTCCTAAATCCGAGACGACCGTTGCACCAGTTCTGCTAAAATTAGCAAGTTGAAATCAAAGTGATGAGAGAAGGTTCGGGCTGACTGTCAGCTCAGGCTTCCTTGCAAGGCATATCGCAACCTGCGCATCGAATTGTCAAGGTTCTCCACCGTAGACCGAAGATCATTGCGAACAGAACCCGACCATTGCGAACAAAATAGATCTTAGTGTTGATACTGGAATACAGTCATAGTCCGAGAGCATTCTTGTCAATTGAGGGATGTTCTTTCCAAAGCGGAGACGCATCTCGTCTTGGGGCCATGGGTGCTTGTTCTGGAGGATGATTTGAAACTCGTGATTCAGCATTGCTCCCCTCAGCATGCGAGTATCATCGGCCTGGACCGTCATCTTGTATGACGTGCCTCATGATTTCCTGCGGTACTTGGTCGCATTCTCCAAATTGTCATCACGCAGGTGGAAAGATAATCGATAAGCGAAAATGAGGACTGGCCGGAAGCAGTTAGTCGGCCGACCCACGTGATCCGCACGCAGCACTGCCTCTGAAGTTCGTTACACTCTCATCTCATCCATTGAGATTAGCCCCCGCCCATCTGCCTCTGTTGCTGCTATTCTGAGCAAAAGCCTCAACTGAGGCTTTGTTGAGTCAAGCCTAGTGTCTGTCAGAAAGGCACCCGGAGCATTACTGCAGGCCCTACAGACCCGCAGCGGTGGGCGCAAACCGACGTCCGACCCTACCGCAGTCCCACGCTTCGATGCCAGGACCATGAACCAATCAGAAGCCTGACCGCCTCAATGTGCAGACCGTCCGATGTTCCTCGGTAAGCGCATTGCGCAACACGACATCAGTAGCATGTCCCGGAGCCGTGGCACTCGGGGAACCGAAAGATCCCGCTGAACAGTGCTGCTCCTTACTCACATGCTGAGTGGTCACTTATGATCCGCATTAGACTCATGGCATGGCCGTTAGATCATGTTTCGATCTCGGGGCTGTACCTTTTTGACTTTGGTCTCCTCACCTAATGCAGACCTCACAAGCAACGTCGAGCCTCTCCAACCTCTGCCCACGCTCGGGACCAAGCGACGGATTCCTCAGGAGCAGCCTAATCACTGAGGATGCCTGAATGACAAACATGACTGCAGCCCTGTTCGCTCATACCTCGATGCTACATTTCACATTAATAGATGCCTTCAACCTCACGTGCCGCTCTCTTTTCTCTCTCAATCTCTGCTGCGTCACGCTGAGTGTGTCACAGCAGGCTACTCTCTCTTCTAGATCCACTTGTCATATTTCTTTGACTTAAAATCATATTCCTCACGCTAATATAAATTGTACAACATCGCTCGCATTGACTCTATCAATTCTCCCTACACGCCACTGGAAAGCAAACACTGCAGACATCAATTGACATCTATAACCCAATCAACCCGACCATCATCTGATATCACACAATCTTGACGTCTCCCCATTCATCATCGTTGCCTATCATGTGCTACCAAGTCTACGAGCGCTATGCGGCTTGCGGATGCCCATACTACAAGCACGCTGTCGATCCGTGCTCAAAGTACGGTCGCAAAGGTCACCACGTCAGCGTCAGGACCATCGATGTCGGCTACAAATGCCAGGAACACTCAGCATCGCGGTCCTATCCTGCTTCCAAAAGCTCTTACGGAGATTCTGGCTACGCAAGTGGAAGCACCAGTCGCTATGGCAGCGGACGCAACCCGGACGGCAGTTTTCGCAGATGATCAACAACAGAATTTCTGGTCAGCATGGAGGTTCTGGAGGACAGCTTACAGCGGTGCTGACAGAGATTCACGATGCGGATACAGGAGATCGAGATACAGCAACTAATCGGGCGAACCACAAATGGCTCTCGCTCTCATGCGAAGGGTTAAATTCAACCAGGCGACACGTTCAGAAGGGGGGAATCTCCAAGTCTTGTACATCACGCGGCTTCCTACGACTTTCTTTGGGCAGGCGGGCAGCGCTCTCATTATGGCGGTCAGACTTTTTCAATGCAAGTACCCAATCTCCACGACCGTGGCCGGTACCATCAGGTCTGGGGAGGATTCGAGAATTGGCTCGAGGATTTTATCACTGGGAGGACATGACACACATGATGATCGTGCTGGCACGATCAGATGAATGATGCAAGGCATTGGCATTAGAGGGTTGGCATTGGGGTGTTGGGAGTCAAGCGGGCAATTCAGCTCTTCACTTGAGTCACTCTTCATGTACTACTAGAATCAAGAAGTCGGAAACGCCGCAAGGCTGTCCTGCTGCAGGCAGCAATGACTTAGGCTATGTCTCGCTGAAACGAAGGATCATCAGGCAGCTGTCAAGGCCCCCGGTGCAATTGCTTGGTTTTTTTGCGTCGTTCGCTTTGACGTTTGGTTTTCCGAAGTCAGTCATGACCAGATGTGGTGAGTCAGTGGCAAACGGCGCGGCTGATTGACCAATCGCTGCGGTCTCCCGCAACTGGGGCACCACCGGCTACGTGCACATTCAGGCCTCGCAAGCTCAACATGCATGATTCTTGCATCCTAGGTCTCAAGGTTTACTGAGTATCCATCACCTGTCTCTAGATCACCGTATTTCGCCCTGCGACTACGTGCTGGGCACGAAGGGTTGCGAAGCTTGTGCCCGCATTTTCAGGCTCCCGCGCCCTATTCGCAGCCAAGCCAACCTTTTTGCGGCGGATCCTGTTCTGCCCCAGTGAGCTCAATCTTGAATGGCAATGTCGCGTTTCATCATCCGAATTGCTCGTGAGGAGGATCTCGCCGCTCTCGCGACTGTCGCCATCGATGCCTACATTACGAATCCGCAGACATTGACTTACTGGATTGCCAAGGGAGCCAATAGAGAAGATCTTCTTTCATGGCGATTAGAAAGTTTGAGGAATGATCTAGATAACGATACCAGTCTCTCCTATCTTGTGCTATTAGACAACGACCTCAATGAGATTGTCGCTTTTGCGATTTGGCAGAAACCGAAGGAGGGTCTCAGTAAGTCCCAGGACGAAAGCCAACCCTCACTGCCGTCGGGAATGAAGGTGGAGCTCTACAAACACTCTGTAGGGCAGACAGAGAGGATCAAAGCCACATTTGTCAATCGCGAAAAGGATTTTGGTAAGTGGCAATGTCAACTTGATCGCATGCTTGTGCACGCTTCGGAACCTGATACATAGCAAGTCCTGAAATCGACGGCCACCTTGCCAAAGTACCAAGGCAGAGGCTGCTGCTCCCTGCTCCTGACTTACGCCCTGAAGGAAGTTGACTCTGCCGGTGCCAAAGCCTTCCTGAAGGCGACGCCCCAGGGTCGCCCAATTTATAAGAGGCACGGGTGGCAAGAGGTAGATACCATGGTGTACGATGTTGCGAAACACGGAGGACCAAGTGCACTCACTCTCTATGCCATGGAGAGACCCCCTTGTACCGATGTCACTTCCCCTGAAGCTACCTAAATACAAGAATAGCACATGATTGATTACTCTTCTCTGCCACGTGGAAACTGGGCTGAGCCCCACCCTGGAATTCTGCGGCACTTGGTAAGCACGTGGTGAGCTGCTGCTTACTCCTGATTGTTTCGTCAGATCCTAAACTTTGAAACAGAATGGAGTGTGACGGAGTGCGTTTCGAGCAAAGTACGACGTGAAGAATTCGAAAGGCTCGCTCTTTCGGGATTGAACTTCTGAGGTGATGATACAGCGCGGATTAAAGTAAGTGAGGTGAGTCAGACTTGCGACAATGAAGGCAATATCCTTGAACGAAATCACCGCTGTCTATCGCGCTATCATTCACATCGTTTGCAGCTGGTCGTATCGCCCGGTCACAAGCCCGCGCCGTGAGGACTTCTTTCATTCTTTTCTTATACGACATGCAGGTAGTCTTTTCAGTTCCAGGGTCTTCGCATTACAATCCTCCCCATCAAATTCTCATTGGTGCCGGTATCTTCGGTGCAAGTACAGCCTACCATCTCGTCATAGCCATCCCATTCGCTGAAGTCATCCCAATCGACAGCTCCCCCCTCTCCATGCCCCCTTGCGGCTTCACACGACTTTGACAAGATCGTATGTGCATAAGGTGGAGATCAATCCTACATGTCACTCGTCTTCTATAATTAGCATCGATGGCGCACCATTTCACTCTGAAGCAGTTCTTCTCATCAAAGCGGCATGTTGAACACTGTGAGTACAGGATTTGTCTGCCGATTGAAGAATACAATGGACTGGGCGCGGAAGATAAGGCCAGGTCGTTAAGACAGAAGGATCGAAGAAGACGCCCGCTCGGCCTGYGGGTTTGAGATGCAGGTTAACCTACAGACTGCTTTGTCAATTCTGAGGCTGTATGAGTAGAGGCTGCTTCGGCACTCGAAGCTGTCATCGTCGAGATGATCATGTCTCGTATCAAGAGCTTCTAAAGATTAAATGTCTGGATCTGGCTGAGCGTGCTCCTGAAAATTCATCCGGTTCATCACGCCTTGGGTAGAGGAGATTTGGTAGGAGGGCAAGTGTGAAATGTCACACCAAGTCAACATTGACCTTATGCCCCAGGGTATGTGCCAGCCTCTGGGTGCTCGCATTCTTCTCTGCCACTGAAATTGATGCTAGACGACTGTATCCTCAGTGGTAAATGTGCAGAAGAAGTGACGAATCAGTGGTACGGGGTGGTTACGCTGAGGCAAGTGTGTTCAGGCTTCCCCTCGATAAGGAGGATGACTGTACCTGTTTTGATCTGGAGGATGGACGAACGCTAAAGGTTGCAGTGTTTGTGTTGACGAGAGGAGCGAATACAGCGATGTTATCTGCGGACAGAACGCAAGAGAAACCCAAATTTGCAAGTGGAGGACATTGTTCTTGAGTCGGCGGTGGGTTTCGGGATGATGGATTGGAACGACGAGCAGGTGAATTGTATAGAAGCCAAATACAATTTTGCATCGAGTCGGAGGTGTCAATAATATGACTATTTCCTCCCCGGAAAGCAATGCATCCCATGATTTTCGCGTTGCTGCCGTCTCCCTGCCGAGCTTACACTGAAGAGTCTGGCGAGAAGATCCTTCAGCCCCTGAGAAAGTACTGAAGCTCACTCACAATACTTGCTTGTCAAACTTGCAACATCACAAGGTGTCGAACGAAGGCCAAATGAACGATCCTGAGTGACCTGATATCTTCATTTTCTCTCGTCACTTGGCCCGTTTCATCTGGCGGTCCTATCCCAAAAGACAGTCGTCATCTAGTTCCAACTAATCCCTTGCAATATCAGGGGGTTACTCAGTCACGGGCACCCTTATCTGCATTGACTCTGCTGCTCCCCGCCATTTTGACACCGTGCGCAACAGCATCCACGACTGGCAATTAATCCTCCTCCTTAGTGAGTATGTCACCAGAATATTACTTGGGGAGCTCGAAATTGAGCTTCCAATGAAGCAGCATATTACCCCACCCATTCTTCTTCAACAGCGATACCTCCATGGTAAGTAGCAAGGATCTTGAACGAGCAAGTCCATTTTGAGTTTTGAATACATCCAGACCCAAGGTCGTGGACAATTTTCTTGTGAGCACAGATGTAGTACCTCTGCCTTGTGCTTGAGTAGGGAAAAGGATACGATACTTCACTTAGGCCGCCGCTTGAACCTCGACCGTTTAATGCCTAGGTGAACCTTGGTAGTGGGTCGCGTACTAACGAGGTCGCGTGTTCTAAAGGTCAAAATGGGGGGGGCTGGTCCATGTCATCATCGATCGCATATCTCCACCCTCCACTTCATGTGCAAGGGCCATTTCCGCCACACTGAAGTATGGCCATCCTTCCTAGACATTCTAGAATTTGGGAAGCGCCTTGAGAAGTTCACAGTATGGATTCTTCGCCATCGCAGTCGGTCGCCCTTGCGCTGGACTCGCTCCTGTCGCAATCTTCCGGGGGCGGAGGAATGCAAAAGCCTGAGCGCCGAGAAATCTGTTGCTGTGGCTTTCAGTGTGCTTATCTTACATCCAATAACGCGGCTCTGGAAGGCCTCGAAAAGGACCTGCAGAATGCCGCGCAGATCGGTCAAGTAGGTGGCCGGCGCTTTCATCAAGCTTAGAATTCTCTCTGAAGCTCCTACGACGTCCTGGCTGACGCATGCCATCATGTCGCTGACCTTTGCGCTTCAGGCACTCCTTGTACGCCATGAGACCTATGTCGCTGAAGCTGAGGAGGAGCGGCGCAAGACCGAACATATTGTGGATAAGCTGGAGAGAGACAAAAGAGCTCTGGAAGCTGCGAATGCCCGAACCATAGAGGAGAATAGATATCTCCTGGATCAGCTGGAAGACCTGAACAACAACGCCTCGAACTCGGACGCCCAAATTGTATCACTCAATACGATACTGCAATCTACCCAACGGGAGTTGGACAAGTTTGCTTCCTTGGCCGAGCAAACGGCCCAGCTTGAAGCACAGATATCTGCCATGGAAACAGAACAAGCGGAGCTGCATGGTGAGCTTTTCTCAAAGAATGAGGAGTCCCAAACAGCCGCTCAGCGGTGCAAGAGCGCAGAGAGGAAGGTGGCCGCCTTGTTAGAGCAGCTTGATCGCATTGAAAAAGAGCTTGCGGAAGAGCGACAGCGCCATGCTGAAATCACTACGAGACTGGACAGAAGGAAAATGATCGAAAAGGAGTTGAAGGCCACCGTCTCAGCAGCAGGCGTTCCATCCACAACCGGAAAAGACCCCAGCGGTAGTACCGTCGTGTCAAGTTTCGTGAAGGACATCCTACAGGACAATGCAAATCTTCAAATGGGCATCCTGGAGCTGCGAGAGATGTTGATGGGCTCTAATCAGGAAGTGGAGAATCTCAGGGAGAGAATGATGTCCCATCGACCAGTTGAGCCAGACAGCGCCACAAACAGCGAGGAGCCTCTGAGTGCTGAACTCCTCAAAACACCGACCGCTGAAGCTCCTGACTTCCACGTTCACCACCACTATCATGCTGCGCCAGAATCTGCACCTCGGAAGGCAAAGAACCAGATCCAGCGACGTGTGAGCAAAAAACGGCTTGTCAGCTCCCCTGGATTCCGTACGCCGTCCAAGCATGAAGCCTCAACCGTGCCCCCATCATACAATGCATACGGTCGACCTACGACTTCTGATTCTACTGCTGCCATTCTATCCCAAACCTCAGTGACGATCCCACCATCGCGCGGGTATTTCGCTCAGCGAAGGGATTCTACCGAATCATCAAATGCGCCCTTCTCAGCCGTACATTCTTCCGTACCCGATTCGCCAGTATCCACCTACCGGGACCAGTCTGTTTTCGACACAGACGGCTTGAGCTCTTCCAGACCCACGTCAGCTGCATCAACGGATTTGGATACATTGGACTTCCGTCCACGACATTTCCAGAGGCTTTCCGATGTTTCAGTCAGAAGCCTCGATCCACCATGGATGTCCGCCGCACCGAGTGCATCCCGGCCCCATGCAGGAAAGCCCAGTGAAACCTCCAGTAAAGTAGCAGATCGTCCTGCTCTTGATCACAGCACTATCTTCGAGGAGCCAGACGAAGCTAGCGCACAACAGCATCACGCCCTGGACGAACATGATGTCACTGTGGGAAGGAAAGATAAGCCTTCGATAGTACCAGGAGGGCGTCTCCATCGGGCGTCATCGGCAGAGAGCATGCTCTCGGTTCGCGGCGTTGATATACCCCAATTGAGAACGAGGCAATCGCAACTCCTGCAAAGCACCAGAGGCTCCTTGGCAGCATCGGTAGCTTCTGTCGGCCCTGTAACGAGCTCGACGTCCGCGGTCGGGAGGTCGTCAAAAGGCGCCAAACACTACGACAGCAGCAACTACAACCGACTCTTGCTTGCAAATGCTTCAAATGCCAACGCCACAACGAAGCCGCAAGCTGCAAAGACGGGCGGCACTATTGGGAAGAAGCTTGGCGGCTGGATGAGCGGGAAGTGGGGTGTGACTCCGACAACTGCAGTTTCGGACGCGTCCAGTATCAAGTCGAAAGGTGGACAGGAGAGCAAGAAGGCGAGTCGACCACTTTCGACGCACGTCGAGGCTGAGGAAATCAACAACGCCCTTCTGCAGGAAGCTCTCGAAGGATGACGATCTTTCTCGAAGCGATTTTTATGCGATTGAAGCGTGGCGCTTGGGGGTGTGTGGAATTTACGTCCATTCCTCTCGTATTGGATTTGATACCCTCTGCTGCCCTGATCAGGAATGAACCATGATACTGAAGTGACAATAACGTCTCTTATCTCTGAATGGTCCTAGCCAGCCTTTCCCTCATCCTTCTCTGCCTGGTCCGAGGGTCCTCGATCCTAGTGGCTTCACAAAACGCTTGCACCACACACGGTTTTAGCGGCTCGGCAAGCGGGACGCCATGTGGCTGCCGTAATCACCTAGATTTTGATTGGCTGAAATTAGCTTTATCGATTAGGGTTCAAGGAAAATGGTGATGACATGTACAACATGTAACATGTAGACAGAAGCCCCTCAATTCACATACAGGTACATCACTGGATTGTACCCACACAAACCTCCCCATCTTACATGAACCCTCTGCTCCCTCACCTCAGCCGTCTAGCTTTCCGAAGCAGCATTCGTCCAATCCGAATCAACCCTCAATTGCCGTTCAGTACCGCACCCAGAGCCATGGCCCAGGAATACAAGCTCAAGGGCCTCTCCGCCCTCAACCTGAAGAGCGGGGAGAAGCAGGAAGTGGAAGTGGACGGGATCGAGAACGGCAAAGTGCTGATAGCGAATGTGGGGGGCAAGCACCATGCGATGAGCGCCAACTGTACACACTACGGCGCTCCCTTGAAGCTCGGTGTTCTCACGGGCGAGGGCCGGATTGTCTGCGCGTGGCACGGCGGTATGGTTGTTCCCCCGTGGTTGTGACATTCTCAAGAAGCGGCTCGTGTGTTTGTGTGTGCCTTATCTGGACAAGAAGCTGATTGATTGAGCGTGGGGTAGCTTGCTTCAAGGTCAGCACGGGTGATGTCGAAGATGCTCCTGCTCTCGATGCAATCGCCAAATTCGACATACTCGAGAAGGACGGCGGGGTCTATATCAAAGGCGAGGAGCAGACCATCAAAGCGAGCAGGAGACAGCCGAATACCAGATGTTCTGCACAGGGTCAGGAGAAGGTCGTTGTGGTTGGAGGGTTCGTCATCCATCCCCACTTTCGGGTCTTTTCCCAATCTCGGGCAGAACGCTGACGATGTCTTATTTTTTATCTTCATGCAGGGGCAGTGGAGCCATGGGCGCCGTACAAGCACTCCGAGAAGAATCATTCAAGGGCAGCGTCACCATCATCTCATCCGAACCGAACCTCCCCATCGACAGGACGAAACTCTCAAAAGCCCTCATCGCCGATGCATCAAAGCTGGAGCTCCGCCCCAAGGACTGGTACTCACAATCGTCCATCGACTTGGTGTCCGACGAAGTGTCCGCCGTCGATTTCGGCGCCAAGAAGGTCTCCACGGCTGCCGGCAAATCGTACCCTTACACCAAGCTCATTCTTGCCACAGGGGGTGTTGCGAAGGCCCTCCCACTCCCCGGTTTCAAAGACCTCAACAATGTATTCCTCCTCCGGACCGTCCCGGACGTCCAAGCGATCCTCAAAGCCGTGGGTGAAACGAAGGGCAAGAAGATTGTCGTCGTCGGCTCTTCCTTCATCGGCATGGAAGTCGGCAATGCCCTCTCAAAGGAGAACTCCGTCTCCATCGTGGGGATGGAGTCCGCCCCCTTGGAACGCGTCATGGGCGCCGAGGTCGGCAAGATCTTCCAAAACACCCTTTCGAAGAACGGGGTGAAATTCTACCTGAACGCCTCGGTCGACTCCGCCACCCCGTCCTCCTCCGACTCGAAATCCGTCGGGGCCGTCAAGCTCAAGGACGGCACCACCCTCGACGCCGACCTCGTCATCCTCGGCATCGGCGTCGCGCCAGCCACGAGCTTCCTCAAGGACAACCCGGCCATCACCCTCGAGAAGGACGGATCCCTCCAGACGGACGAGTCCTTCGCCGTCAAGGGCCTCAGCGACGTCTACGCCATCGGCGACATCGCCACATACCCTTACCACGGCCCCGGCTCCCCCGGCAGCCTCACCCGCATCGAGCACTGGGACGTGGCCCAGAACGCCGGCCGCTCAGTCGGCGTCTCCATCGCCACCAACAAGAAGGAAGGGCCCAAGCGGTTCATCCCCGTGTTCTGGTCGGCGCTGGGCAGCCAGCTGCGGTACTGCGGCAACACGCCCAACGGGTGGGACGACCTGACCATCCAGGGCGAGCCGGAGAACGGCAAGTTCGCGGCCTTCTATGGCAAGGGTGGGGAGACGGTGGCGGTGGCGAGTATGATGATGGATCCGATCATGACGCAGAGCGCCGAGTTGATGAGGGTGGGGAAGATGCCCGGGTTGCAGGAGCTGAAGGGCGGGTTGGATGTCAGGACGGTCAGCCTGGTGGCATAGGAAAGCGGGCGGCATGAAGTAGAGGCGAAGCTGTAGCGTGTGAAAGCGGGTGCAGCAGCGTCTAGCTTTGTGCCGTCGATGAAAGCCGTGGATTGTGGTCAAAAGGTCATCAAAATGAGCAGACATAACACTCCAGCTTGTGGTTTAGCAATGGACTGCATGATCCCGCAAGGACATTTGATGGGTGAAGATCTTCACATTGTAGCTCTGTTCTTTTCTTTCTGTTGGGACATGTCCAGACTCCTTGCCTTTCGAACTTGAGAGCTCCTCCCAGAACAGTCCCTGTCCGAAGAAGCCCCTTTCCTAACCGGTGATAAAGATCATTCATTCTCATTCATCCATCGGCATGCTCAATGGAGCTTGAGTCATCTACTCGCCCGATATTCCACTCTAACCAAACCGCAGGGGGCTCGCTTTGGCCAGCAAAATGTCAACGTGCGGAGTGCAGCCGCACCCACGTTTGTAGGGACAGCGAAAAATCCCGTACACATTACAGGCCCACTGGAAATCTTAAAAACACCTCGCAAATCTGGTAGGCTCGGGTTTTTTTTATTATACTTTGCGTAGGATCCGCCGCACCCAACGTTGCCACGCGAAGGGTTTCTCTGGCCGGGGCGAGAGGGGTATGTCAGACCCGAGTGATTCTTCAGCCATTGCGACTAAGAATATGGTTCATGATGACCTATCGGCGAACAACCTCCCCCTCCCCTTCTCATCAGGCGCCACCTGATCCGTGGCCTGCTGATAATCCCGTCTTGGCCCATCAATCGGGCCTATATCGTCTGCGATGGCATCCTCATAGCTCGGCGGCGCGTCCGGTGGAATATCTCCTGGCGACGGCTCGATATGATCGGAAGCCGCCTGTGGTGCGGATGCTGGTGGCGGCGCTTGTGAATATCCCGGTAAGCCGCCATTGGATGCTGCACCAGGTCTCACGGGTGTGGGAGGGGGTCGGTTGGGCTGTGTCGACGCCTGAGAAGAGGGCAGATTGGACATGGCGTTCAGCAGAGCTTGGGGCGGGGCGATGCCGGAATAGACCTCGACAGGCATGCGGAGGAGTTGGATGCTCATTTCAGGCTTTTGGGAGAAGGTTAGAGCTTCGGTTGTGAATGAGGATGGAGCATTGAGCGCTTACATGAATTTTGCCGGCGGAGCCCCAAGATAGACCCACTTTGATGAGCAACCTGTAGCTGCGGACGATGTTGCAGGTAGTGAAGGTGGGCGAGACGTTGTTCGGCAGTGGTCGCTGTTTCCAGAGGGTGGAGGGTATCTCAATGGGAAGTGCAGTGGTAGTATCGGCCTCATCGAGAGGCATGCGCATATTGCTACTGCTCAGAATCACCCAGCTCGACATTTCATTTCTCCGCAATTGATGAGCTCTGATGGTTGTAAAGGCTACCAGCTCGATCTGCAGCATTTGCAAGTAGATGGTTGCATCGGAGCTGTTGAGCTTGTTGACGAGGATTCGCAAGGGAAGGGCCTCATTGCAGGTTATGATAGCAGGGTCAGGCAAGCGACCTTCGATGGATATGCTTGGGGGACTCGTTCCAGCGCTGGACCAACTGGCCGAGGACTTGCGGAAGGGATTGTTTGATTTTTCCGGCGGGGCGATGGAAGGCGGGGCGAACTGGTGCTGCACCCTGGCAAAGGATTCCCTGCGATTGGGAGGCGGTCTCGGTGGCTCGATGGGGAAGAAGAGGAAGTTGGAGTTGAATCTCCAATTCTCCTTGTAGAATGCGGGACGTTGCACGGTGGCCTTGATGAAGTACTGAATCTCGGCCTGGCCCGGAAATCCTCCCATGGTAGGTGGGAGCGTCTTCTTGACATGGGCAGGAATGCCTTGCATCGTGTCAAAGCGCAAGGCACTCATTGTACTCAGGTTGGCCAGAACAGAGCTGTTGGCAATGCAATCATTGTTGAATGGAATCTAGTTGAGGGTGTGAGCGTGGAGAAGATGTCGTCTCTGTCCAGGCGCATACCTTGAACTTGAACGGATACTCATATTGGCCTGGCGGGAGGGTGTACTGGTTCCTTGAAGAAGTACGGGCGGCGATGTCTTGGGTGGGAAAGACTGTGACGACTTTGTAGAGCAGCTGATCGAACCGAGTGAATACCCAGACGCTATTCCGCATGCTTTGAGTCTGCTCACCTTGTGAACCTCAAGCTGGGTCTGATCCCGCGAATACGGATCATAGCTGCCGGGCAAGGTCGAACCAGCGAGGCGTGTCCGGCTTTCACCTTCGAGTTTGACTGTGATGCCGGCGATGGTCTCTTGAGAGACTAGAGAGAGGAACACACGCCCGGAAATCTCATCGAGATTGGTGAAAGAGGTGTGTTTGTGCTGCAATTGGACGCGCAGGGGAGAAGAGTAAGACATGTCGTCAAGGCTTCAAGGGTACGGCGGCTTTCAGGGCGGTCGATGATTGCAGAAACGCACGAGGCGTGTCGATTGAACGGACGGTATTCTTTGCAAGGCTTGCATGTTGTAGTGAATGTCTGCCTAAGAACCCCAACCAGGAAGTCGCATTGAGGCTGAGCCTGGGAGAAAGATAGATAGAAAAAGCTGCCGTCACACAACAACAAGAATCTCGGCAGCTTTCTGCCAAGTCTTCAATTTATGATGCCACTTCCTTTATGCTTGCAAATCATCATTGAAAAGCCACTTCATTATCCTACGAGGTTGATACTGGGTCTATGTACAGATCTCCCTTTGCTATTACGCTATACCCAATCACCATACAACGCCATTACCACCAGCATCAAGCGTGGAAAATTAGGGATGCAAATCTTCAGATTCCTTGCTGGCTCATTCTTCGATGTGCGTTGCTAGAGATTGAATGTCGCCATCTGCCGCCCCCAAGAGTGTTGTAGCCCGGAGGTGCTTCTTGCGCTGGCTGGTCATTCTGTTCGGCCTGCCCATCCTGCTCTTCCCTGATAGCAGCGACGTCCTCGTCGTCGAAGCTAAGAGATTGGAATCGCTGTTGAGCGTCCATCATCCGCACGCTCTGCGGAGATCTGCTGGGAACTACGCCCTGCTCCCCGGAAGAGCGATGCGTATACCCTGGACCCGGTGACGGCGGTGCATCCTCTGCGAATGCGATGTGTTGTCGTCCGTTCGAAGGCGTTGACGTGGGCTCGCTCGTCCGAGGGGATGGTGGACCAGACCCGCTGGTACCGTCCTTTCGAGGAGAAGGTGGTGCAGACTCAGTCGTGCCAATGGGTGGGGACGTGGTCGGTGATACATTGCTTGAGATATTCGAATGGCCCAAATACTCATCCCTTGGTGGGGCTACCGTTCTGGGGTGGAAATATTCGCTCACCGGCCCAGCATCGGTCAGGCCTTCAAACTGTGGTGGTGGTGGTGGTGGTGGTGCGTACTGTGCCCGTGGATTCGGTTCGCAAGAGACTTGTATCGGGAGTTTCAGGTGTAACAATGTATCTGTCACCGTAGCCTTTGGTGCCCCCACAGCTAGGTTCAAATCAAGAGCATAGACGCGAGACATCAGGCAGCTGTGAAAGGTCGGCACAAAGTATTTGGTCGTATTCGGAAGCGAGATGGGAACAATCACGCTCGTCGTGTAGAAGCATTTCCCTTGATAGCCGGATGAAGGGGCCGGGATGTCTTGCGCCGACCCAGTCGCCTGAGTTCCGTCAGATCCATCTGACGATTCGTGACGCGTCCACTGTGAGATGTCGAGACATCGTGAGCTAAGCGGGAGGGAATCAACGTATACACATTTGACGCTGCTGTAATGAAATTCGTTGGATTTGTGAGGAATCTCACGCAATGGCAAACTTGCATAGAAGGTGCCTACTTTCAATTTCACTGCCAGCGTGGTAAGCTTGGGAGGCTCAGCTTTCGCATCAGCCGGGTCAAAGCGGACTCTCAGCGTCGCCATCGTCGTGATCGGACCCGTGTCCTGTGAGTGGATTGAATGGAGCCGTAGACTCTTTGGTTGGGCCGCCTCAGCCGTTATTCGACCGAGCTTCTTGCGAAAGATACCCCGTTGGATGGACTTCTCTTTGCGCAATCGGTAGTCATCCTGATCTCCCCCTCGGACGTCCAGAGGCGGACATTCCTCGGCCACGGGCACGATTCTCAGCTTTTTGGCATTCTCCGCTGCCACATTCCACCTGCCCGACGAAGCCCGACCGTCAGTGATCCTGCATTTGATAGCGTAGACGATCGATGCCAAGTCAGGGCACATGTCATCCACCAGGCTTTTGCCCACAGCTGCCACCATTGCGTCTCCAAGGCTGGGTGGTAGGCTCAGATGAGCGCCATTGGGGAAATTGTCGCTCTTCGGGTGGGTGCATGCATTGGGCAACAGGCCCTCCGGGACGACGAAGTGGAAAGAGAAAATGTACTCTTTATGTGGCTCTAGTACTCGGGATTCCGGGAATGCGCAAGGAGCAATTGGCTGTGTCAGGCGTAGGAAGTTCTGGAAGGCATCCGTCTTGCCATTGGTAGGTGATGTTGTGGCAATCTTCTCTACCGTCGTCCGTGTAGAACCTTCAAATGTGATGAAGATGTCCTCAAACGCCAGATTGTTCTGGCATTCAATGATAACCTGTCCTTTGATTTCGTCCAATGAAGTGAAGGTCGGAGTAAAAGCATGTTTTTGATCCTCATCGAGCTTGATCTCGATCCGCGGCTTGCTTGACTTCAAGCCTAGATTGCGTTTGAGTGCGGCACTCATAGGTATGCTGCAGTATCTGATACTGCACAATGATAATGCTGTTAGAGCCTCACGTGGATCCAAGTGACGTGCTGTTTCTGATGGAGAATAGAAAGACGAGCAATGCTGCAGAAGACAAAGAAGAGTACTATGGTAAGATCAAAGGGTGTGCAATGCGATTGCCCATTTTTTGCCAATGAAAGTGTGATTGTATGTAATTGACTGTGACGGACTGGGAAGCAGAGGTTGCACCTTCAGAGAAAGCAGTCGCATTGGATTGCATGTAAATACTTGCGACGTGGAAGCAACATTTGACTCATCGGATGTTTGTATCAGACTAAGGTTTGACTGCAGGCAGATAATTGAGAGACGATGACTGTAGATCACGTAGGTCCAGATGATGCACGTCAAAGAAAGCGTGTGAGCGTGCTTGTGCCACACGATCTAGCGTGGGCAGCCCCACCATGGCGGGACGAACTTGCCTGTCTTTGACCGCCACTGGATCTAGATCCTGACCGATATCGCTCGGAAGAAAGTGAACAATTTCCCCAGAAGCAGCTTACCCATTGACGGGTGTCTGACCGTGCAGCAAACGCAACAGTTCCATATGCTGGCATAGTCTGGATGCCTCGTTGCTTACCCAAGCATTCCTTGATATGGCTAGTCCCAAGACTTAGGACTCCCAGCCACGTCGGTTCGAGGCGACAGTAGTAATCACACCATACCCTAAATTGACTTCGGGGCAAGCTTGAATCATTCGAATATCTCTGTGATTACAAACCACGAGGTTTTGTAAGATAAGTCCTGGCTTTCGTGAGGATCAGCCCCTGTCGAGGTCATGTCAGAAGCAGCGGAGCCAGATTCCGCCCGAATGAGTCAATTCTGTTTCGTTTGTTGGAAGAAAGCGGCTGGTTGTCTGTCGTTGCAGCAAGGCTGCCGCCAAAGTAGAGAGACAACTTCTCGGAGAGTTCCAGCACTCTTCGCATCCACTCATATGGCCCGGTGATGCTTGTTGATGATGTCTGATATCCAAGCATTGACTTTCGAAGCAACATAATTGCTGTTGTCTGCATTCCAGTCAGCGCGCTCTTCGAAGAGGGGCGTTATTTTCTATGCTTACCTATCGTTGTGCAAAAATCATGCGGTAAGCCTTTTTCTCTATCAACCTCCATCACGGGCTTCCCTTCCTGTGTTGGGACTGTTTCTGGTGCCGAACGATTTCCCCATGCTTTAATAATATGATCCCTTGTGTGGTCAGCTACCCATGAGTCCTAAGCGGCGTTAGCAAAGAGCTTGGTTCAATCGGCTGCATATCAGTCCCACCTTGTTGCCCCAGAAGAGAACCAAATTCCAATTGATGGTGTCACGTGTGTTTGTGCCAGGGCTTGTGGCTGCACCCCAAACTTCTTCATCCCATTTGTCTGCCGTGATCGTTTTCATCTCGTCATTTGCGAGATGCCTTGAGACATGTTAGCCGACATCTAGGACGGTGGTACTTTGGCCAGATGCACGTACAAGGCTTGTCGTATGCCCATGGGACTTCTCAACAGATTCGCAGTTGTATTCACGGCATACTGGGAATGTCGAGTGATCATGCTGATGAGCACTTTGAGGGCTCGGTCTGGTAGACAGTAGGTCAGGCCATGTGCCAGGGCCCCAACGATTCGAGCAAAGCCAGGAAATTGCAGAATGTATCTTGCAACTTTACCCAACTGCGACTGAGCAATCTCGGCTATGGTTGGAAAGAGCAGAACGCCCCCTATCAGATCAAAATCCTTCGACTCGTCAATCTTGATTTTCTCCACGTGGCGCCGTATGATTTCCAGAAGCACATAAGAGCCAACGGAATGACCCATAAGTATCACTTTTGGGACTCGTCCAGTAGCGTTGCGGTGATCTTCGACGTGTTCATAGAGAAGTTCTTCCTGATAATTGATTTGATCGTTGAGATCGGCCGGTTCTTCAATGTTTGCGGGATCTGCATACTCTTCAAACCCTATATGGGAGTGACCATGTATATCGAAGTGAGCTTTGCCGGGATATGTATCTTGCAGCAAGGCACAAAGTCTCGAGAGAAATTGCTCGTAATAATAGATGACACCTGGGTTGCCAGCCATGAAAAAAATCAAATAATCCTGCGTATCATCCAGGCACGCCGAAGTCGCGTAATGCAATTCATCGCGTCTTCTGCTCGGACTTGGCTTTACCAGGCTGTCTGTACTCATGATCGATACTTAGATGCTTACGACTGCTGTTGATATTCTTGATATAATACCAGATCTGGTTGCGTCGTGTTGACAGGAAATTTCAGGGTGCCATGATCCTAAAGTAAATAAATGAGACCACGTCTGATTACACTTTGATGAGTGCCAAAAATACCATGTGAAGACGTCTCACAGGAGCGGAGCCATGTGCTATCAAAATGGTGCCTGATCAGACAAACCGGCTTGTGGTATATTTGACGTGACCAACAAAGGCCACGGGTCGTGGGCATCACAGCCCCTGTTCACGGCGCCCAAATGTCAAGCCTCAATTTGCCTTGGAACGCTATTAGCTTATCCGGTAAAGAGTGGCGGGAGAGCGGACGGTCTATACCGCAATTGGTCAACGGGAGCAGTCCGCTCCGACTGCCACGCAGCCCTTCGGCGAGCCCACGCGGCCATAATGCACTAAGAAGATCGCTGGAACATCAGCGCTTGCGACCTCAGCCTCATCATTCACGGTCCATCCTAAATTCAGGAATCTTTGAGGAGTCAGGAATGTCGCAAAGTGCCCAGGATGAGCCAATTGACATGACGGGACCCTTGCAAGAGTTTTCCTGAGGCGTTGTGTCTACTGCTCGGTTCTAACAGTCCCAATCGTGCGAAATCAAACGGCGAACGGCGCAACTGGTCTTCCTGCAAGGCACCCATCCTTGCCACTAACGTCCCACAGCTGCGGCCGCAATGAAAGCCGGGAACCATGCTATGCCTTGTCCCAGCTCTGATCATCCACGCGGCTGTTGCGTCTGCTACTAGTACGACCAATGCAACATCCTCAGGCCATGAAGAGGGTTGGGTCAGCTCGCCCAATGGACGCGGTACGATCGACATATTGTGGACCTCCCTTTTCACCATATTCTTGTGTACGTGGACTTCGCTGCATCTGAATGTTCCTGCCCCCCAAGAAAATTACTTGCAACAATGCAGTCGCAAATTTCGGTGGATGGTTCAGGCCATCATGGCTCCCGAGTTCGTGGTCGCCTTTGCCACAGGTCAAAAGGTTGAAGCGAAGCGTTCTGTCGAGATGTGGAAAAGATCAGGGTACGACGAGTGGACCATGCGGCACGGCTTTTATGCCAACATGGGTGGCTTCATCCTCCATCCCAAAGAATGCAAACCGTTTCCGGTCAACGCGAAACAGCTCCATTACCTGGTCACGCGTGGATATCTAGACTTTCCCACAATCACTGCCGAGGAGGTTTGGGACAAAAGCAAACAAGACGCTTTCCAAAAGACACTGACCCTCCTCCAAACAGCCTGGTTCGTCATCCAGGTCCTTGGTCGCGCAATTCAGCATCTGCCAGTCACCACCTTGGAGCTCACCACCTTCTCCTTTGTCTTCTGCACTTTCGCTTCCTACTATCAATGGTCCAACAAGCCTCTGGACGTGGAGTCGCCTACAAACCTCAAGTGCGATACGACCATGGCGCAGATCATTGTAGAGGCTGACTCTGGCCTCTGGCCTGAAGTAACCGAGCAATACACCTGGACGCCACTGGATTTCATTGACAATCAGTCTCCCTCATGGCTTACAGAAATCCAGCCGCATCTCAATTTTCGGAGAGGACCTCGCGAGCGGCCCTTACCTCGCTTCACCAATGATAGGTTCCCGGTCATTGGCGCATCGCAAGACAGCATCTTGCTCTTCATCGTCATCCTAGCTTATTGTTGCCTTCACTTTATTGCATGGAACTTTGGCTTCCCCACCCACACGGAGCGCATCTTGTGGCGAGCCGGATGCATCGCCATTGTGGTCACTACCTTCATATTCCTGGCTTGTGAAACCTATCAAGACGGGCACCGCTTGGGTCGCTGGGACAAATGGTATATCAGAATGTTCCCCAAGAAGCAGGCCGCAATTCGGCGCATGAATACGATGGAGAGAAGGATACGGGAGCAGGAATTCATTCCAATGTGGGAGATGGTTATCATGAGCCCGGTGACTTTGGTCTACACCCTCGCCCGGACATACATTTGTGTCGAGGTCTTCGTCAGCCTACGATCGTTGCCAAGTGGTGCCTTTGATTCGGTGCAATGGTCCAACTTCATACCCCATTTCTGATTCTTCTCTGCTTGAGCGAGCTCATCAAGCCGCCCGACCAATGGGAGAGAGTAAATGGGGTCTCTGCTGCAACTGTTCATATTATATCAGCCGAACAGCAATCGAGCGAAATTTCTTCTGGGTGTCGGACCTCCCTTTCCTAACAGACCAAGGCTTGCTTCGATATCTGGAGTTAAAGCTTCGAATCGCACATATCATTGACCTACGACCTTGAATCTTGATGCAAGGATGAACCATGTACACAATCCTTTCAATCAGGCTCAAAGATCTGCCAAAAGCTAGACGAATAAAAATCAACTCTTTCACGAAGATTCCCCAGGTAATGTAACTCACGACTCGAAGTTGGCGGACATATAGGCTCTTTTATGTAACGACTTCATGACTTTGGGAAATATCCAACGATGATGTAAATGAGTCCCGACTGTTACATCTATTAAAATATCAATCAATAAAGTTCTTCCGTGGCTTGCTCCTCATGATGCCGCGCTGTCATCTCCATCAAGGTTCTATCGAGGAACATTCTGCATTCCGGCCAGAGTAACTTCACATCTCCTTTGGCTCGAATCCTCGCGACGCAGCAAGGACCTTCAAGACCTCCCACACTCCCTTGGCCACCTCCTCCCTTGCATTTTTCTTCCCGTAAACATTCCTGGCCTCCCCCACCGGTCCTTGCAAAGCCGGCACCCCGTTGAATGTCACATACCCATTCAGCAGATTCGGCGCGGCCGCCGACGCCGGCTCGAGATGATATTGCGGCGTCGGCAGACCCATCAACGGCGCCATATCAGTGACCCTTTGCGCAAAAGAACCACCTTTACTCACCACCAAGCCTGCATCAGTGAGCCTGACGCATGGCCCACCGCCGCCGCCGCCACCAGCACCAGCACCACCACCGCCATCACCATCACCACTACCACTACCACTGCCTTTACTCCTCTTCCTCCCCCCCGCAGTAGTAACCCCATCGGCGCCGATCTTCCCCTCCGCCATCAACGCCTCCACAGCCTCCCTTGCCGCATGCCCCTGCGCGGCCTTCTTACTCGCAAACGCCTCCACGGGGCTGCCGAACTGCCGCGACCCGGGCAGCGCCGCGGGGATCGCGCACGTGGCCGCGAAGAACCGGCCTTCGACCTGGTAGTAGCTGTACACGGGCGATCGGCTGCCGCTGTAGGTCGCGTTGTGGTATTCCTGCAGCACGCCGACCCAGTTCTTGGATCCGATCCCAGAATCTGCAGCAGCAGGCGTGGTCATAGGAGTAGCAGCAGCACCAGAAGGGTGTCTAGCACGTGTCGCCATGGCGCTCACAAGGGGAATAGCACGCTCGGCCAACCCTTCACGGGCTTCCTTCTTGTTCCGCCATCGCTGCTCGGAGCCCACGATCTCCGTGCCCACGCGGACGCAGCCGCCGAAGCGGAGGTCGTGGGCGGGGCCGTCGCCCGTGGGGGCGATTTCGTAGAGGGGGGTAGGGAGGGCTTTGGTCTGGCAGAGGGTGTTGAGGAGGGGCACGTGGTGGGATGTGCTGGTGCCCAGTGGGATGGAGCTGGTGGTGGATGGAGGGTTTTGGGGGTTGTCATGATTATCGGGAACGGCTTTGCGTTTCATCGACGAGGCGTTGGTGGAGGCGAGGAGGGCGGCGTTGGCGGGGTCGTTGAGGTAGGCGTTGATGTCGACGATGGGGAGGTTGCCCTTGCCGGGATTCAAGGTGGGTGGCAGTTGGGTATGTGTTTTGCTTGCGGAGGTGGGTAAAGGGTGGGGCTGCTGGGAGCCGGTGGAGTGGAAGGATTCATTGGAGCTGGTGGGGTGAAGAGGTTGGGGTTGGGATGACTGGGAGGAGTGAGAGGTCAGGAGTGATTGCATCAGGTCTGCCATGGTTGATTGGTTTTCGGTCCAGGAGGTGTGAATGAGCTGATGAGGTGGCCTCAAGTTGCTTTGGGGGCGCCCCCCATGAGGGATTCTCAACGCCCCCCTACAGGGGCCTGCATGGGCTAAACACGGCTTCCAAGCTTCCCGCCGCGGGTACCTAAAGTCTCACCCAGACTACACCTAATCCGATGTACCCCCCGCGGCCGCCCATAGGAGAGGAGCCGCAAGATTGCATAACGGCGATGAGGACGTACTCATATTTATGGATGTGCTGTCGCAAGCTTCGGCACACGTCTGTATATATATATATGAGGATTTGTGTGTAATATTGGTCGCGATCGCGCTTCTCCAGGCACTCACATCGTTATCGTAATGATTTTTGGGCCGGTTTTGGCCTTTACCGCCTTTACGTTGCTCACCGCCAGCAATACTATAGATGCGCTTGTAATAGTAGCTCGGAGCCTGGTAATAGTATTCACTTGGAGCCCACCGAGTCTTACTGCTACCGGAGTCGGATTTCTGGTGGTGGTGGCAGCACAGCAATAACGACGTCGAAAGGACAAGGAAGTCTAGTAACAGCGAGCTAACAGGCAAGAATCAAGTGCTAAGACCTTACGGCATATATAGACTGCTCTTGAATGCACAGTTGACCCTGCTGACGGTCCAAATGATGTAATGTATGCGTTGTTAATCAGTATTTGTAGTGGTTGTTGTAAAGAAATAACCAAGTCCCCCTTACACAACCGCAGGGAGTACATCGACTTGGGTGTAGTCTGGGTGAGACTTTATGTACCCGCGGCGGGTAGCTTGGAAGCCGCATTTAGCCCATGCAGACCCCTGTAGGGGGGCGTTGAGAATCAGTTTTGGGGGGCGCCCCCGAAGCTTTTTGAGGTGGCCTTCGAGGCAAAGAGAACCAATCTTGGTCATTGTGTCACCTTGCATGGCACTGGAATGCAATTCGCCGGTGGTCTCCCACTACGTATAAAGGAATGGCAGCCGCGGCGATGCAGCCATTATGGAGGTGAATATGGGCTGGCAAGCAGTGTTTGATTGCATGCACGTTCATTAGTTCAGAGAGGACTGGATCCAAGACAATTCAGAAGCCTCTGGCTATTTATGCGACTCAAACAGATGTTCTCAATGAACCACTTCCTGACTTCTACGCGCCACTGTCAAGGGCCACATGAACTCCATCAATCTCGTGTCAAGCACAAGCTGATTGGCTTGCTCACGGAATCGTCACAATCCCACGCGTCCGCCTGCGCCATGTCCAAACCAACAGCCTGGCCGGCCCTCAAACTCCGTTTGTCCCCCCTGGATCATAGCGTTCCCGGAATCCGAGAGATGGTATCAGCACTTGCGGAAAAGGCAAAAGAGAATAGAGTATCGAAGAAGAGAGAGGTTTCTTTTTCTCACAAAGGCAAGCAAACGCCACATGCTACGCCCGTCAGGCCGCATCCCCCATCATTGGCTCACTGATTTCAGCTGAACCGAAGTCGTAGCTGAGGGCGCCCGGGTCCAAGAACTCTTCAAAGTTGAAATTGTCCAACAGACTGTCGGTGTTCATATTGCTATCGGTGAGGTCGCTGTTCCAGTTGCCCTAGAAATCGCAGATCGTCAGCGTTTGCCGGGGTCAATCTTCGCTCAGGCGAGAGTGAACTTACATCAGAACCATCGCCGCTTGCATTGAATTGCGCGGCAGAGTTCAGATCTGCTGGAGGCGCGGCGATCTGCATGGCAGTAGTATCGTTTGCCACGGGCGCTGGGTTCGCTTGTAATCCTTCGGCCTTGGTGGCAAATGAATCTCGATGCGCAGGGGTGACGGGTGTGGCAGGCGTTGGTGTTGCTGCTGCATTTTCGGCTTCTGACGCTGGCGTCGCTGCAACACTCGTCGAGTTCTTCTTGGTGGGTTTCTGCTTCCCAGTCAGTATAAGGTCCAGCAATCTGGGCGATCGCGTCGCACGAACCTTTTTCTCTGCATTCTTCTTCTTTGGGTTCGGCTTGGGATTTTGCTGAGGAGTTGGTGGAGCATCGTCAGCTCCAGGGCGTCCATTGACAGCGCCGGGGGGAGGCCCTTGAGGTGGCGGCATGTCGTTGTTCCGCGGCTGAGGAGTGCCAATTTGTGCAGGTTGAGGTTGATTGGCTTGCTGTTGGTTCATTGGGGGTTGTCCTTGTGGTCCTTGTACACCCTGCTGCCAGTTGCCGTTCGGCATTCTGCCCTGCTGCGGGTTCACAGCCCGGAGCTGTTCCATCTGCTGAGTGGTGAATTGCCCGGCAAAATTAGAGGTGCCGTTTGGCGGTGGTCGCATGCCGCCGTTCATCTGCGGGTACATCTCGGGCGGCATCGGGTTGAAGGCATTCATGGCGGCCGGCGATCCTCTCAAGCTACCCTCTGGTAAGGGCGATCCGCCCTGACCTATCTTTGGTGTGCCCCGCCTCTCTCCCGGTCCAGGCGATGGCCCTCCCCTGCTACCCGAGGGTGACATCCCAGGAGCATACGGGGGCATCCCGGGTTGCGGAGGACCCTCTTGCTCCTGTCGAGCCATCAACAATCTCTTCTTGTTCTGCTGCTCAAGCAACATCAATTGCATTTGATAGTCTTGAAGGGCATGGTTGCCGCCTGCACCGTTAGCACCGGCGTTTGCACCCATATGACCCGGCATGGGCCGAGCGCCGTTGGGGAAGAACTCTGGATTGGGCCCAAGAGCGGCCATATTCATAGCATCTGCAGTCAATTGTGAGCCTCCAATCAAACATGGTGCTGCATGAGACATACCCTCACGCGAGGTTTTGGACATGTTTTGAGCAAAGACCTGGATGGACTTTTGCTGGACAGCAGGATTCTGCTGTTGGAATGAAGCATACTGACTTTCTGAAAGATTGCCTGGATTTACACCTCCGCTGAGAAGCATCGCGTTGGTCTGGTTGGCTGCCTCCCCCATCATCTGCGGAGGCATGCCCGGAGGTGGCCGCCCATTCTGCATCATTTGAGGGTTGAACCCATTGGCAACGTCCATGCGTGGCCGTTTCGGCGAGGGCGCATGATCTCCGCTAGAGGGCGTTCGTGGTCGCTGACCGTTCATATCTACTGAAGGGTCTCTCCGCATGCTCTGCTGTTGTTGCATCATGGCAGTGCGTTGCATGTTGGCCATCATTTGCGGGTTCATACTGGCAGCCGTGATCAGCTTCGATGTCACGAAGAAGGTGGAATCCGAGCAGCTCTAGAAGCTGCGTCCCCTGACTCACCCACGAAAGCCATTTTGCTGCTGATTCTGCATGGCCTTTTGCCTGAGATGATCGCCGTTCATACCATTCATACCGTTCATGCGCAACATTTGCTGCATGTTGTTTGGATCTATCGGAGTGGGCATCATGCCATTCATGGCTCGATACATCTGCTGATCGCGAGCGGTTCTTTGCATCTGATGACAATACGCATTAGAGCACGCAGAGCATTGCTTCATGTGCAACCGACTTACCCGGTTATGATCAATGACCTGACGTGCGCCTGCGCTGGCGGCTTTGTTTCCTCTCTGCGCATCGAACATATCCCAGAAAAGATTGAACCAGCTTGGTAACATAGAGCCGGCTTCATGGCCACCCTTGGCACTGGGAAGGTCTGCAGGTCTTTTACTGTCATTAATGTTGCTCTTGGAGTCTTCGTTGACCCCATTCATCTCTTCGTCGGCATTTCCGAGAGGAGGCTCGAAGCGAAGACTGCCGTTCTTGAGACTGCGGGCAGCGTCCCACTGTTGCTTGTCTAGAAAGTAGGCATAAATCCAATGGTTCAGCTTTGCCTCGTTGGTTTCCATGGTTTCCTCATCGTCCATCTGCCGCGGCATGGCCCCGTTGGGCAAGTTGTTCATCGGCATGTTACCCATGCCGGGCATGCTCGGGTTCATGCCGGGCATATTCAACTGATTCATGACGGTGCGCAAAGCCGAGGAATAATATCCCAGCGTGCGTTCAGTCAAGCGATGTGGTGATCAGGTGTGACTATTGACAGGATGGACCGTACGGAGTCATCGGTGACCAAAAGAGTCTAGCCTGTAGGGCGAATATTGCGACAGCAACAGAAAGTGTCACCAGAGGACACCAACCGGGGGGCGTGGTTGTTGCAAGCTTTGAAACAGGATTCGCCGTATACGGAGCAGGTCGAAGAAGGGTGGTGGTGAGTCGAAAGGAAGAGGAAGGGAAGTGGTTGGTGTGGCAGGTGATGATGATGAATCGTAGGGGCGATATTGCGACCGGCTCCGACGCTGATGCTGACGGCCTCGCAGCGGTGCGGTTGTGGGCTCGAGAATTGGGAAGCGATGTGCTTTGACGAAATGCAGTGACTTGACCGTTGAGAGCGATGCAGCCCTCATGCAAAGGAGGATTCGCGATAGTTACCCCAGAGCAAGTGGTGAAGTCGTGCAGGTTGAGTTTGAGATTAGCGGGTGTGCTGGCTGGGGGGATTTGTCGTTTGGGACTGGGGAGGGCCAGGATCGTCAGACATCTTTACTTTAGGCGCTACTCTATGCCTGCCACAATCTAGCCTAGCATGGCCTAGCCTCAGTCGATCTTCAAATGATCCTCTACAATTTCCAGGAGGCAATTGCTTGAATAAATCATGTGTGCCTGGTGCATTGTCTGAGACTATCAGCGTCAATCTGGGTGATCTCCAACGCGGTAGTAGCGATTATGATCTCTCTGCAATGCTACATTATTCTCAATCGATCTCGTCAACTATCGCTACTCCAGCATATGCGCGATACGTAGCCGAAATGTTGCCGACGGTCAAGATTTAATATTAGCAGCTCAGGAACGGAACGCATGGTAACGTGGAGGCTCTTGAATCAAACTCATCTTAGCGGTTATGCGGCTTAAGGACGATCTTTGGCCATGCAGCTGCAGATTGAATGCTACCCAGGGTCTTTCTTCAATCTCGTTCTAATTTGATGAGCGTGTAATGAAGAAGGGTGGGTCTTGGGTCATGGACCATGGAATCGTTAATCTGGTAGATTAGAAATCAGATGGTATTCAATGTGACCAGCTCGTGATCCATCGCTCAGTCGTCTTCGGGTGGCATTTCGTCTTCAATATATCTCAACAGCATGATGCGCATCTCAGTCGTGTCATTGCCCCTGAGTACATCACTGACATAGTGAGCTTCGACCTGCATTTGGACCTAGATTGCTTCAGTCTCGTCACTGACAAAAGAAGACGAGTCATCAATACCATCTCCAAAGCCCCCCTCAAGATGCCACAGAGAATGTTCGAATACCACAACTCATCCTGAGCTCGACCATCGTCCGGTAATTCCACGAAATCAGCCAACGGGTTCTCCTCGAAGATCAAAGAGAACTGCTTGTTGTCTGCCGACCAATTGGCAATAGTGGGGGTGATGTTCAAAAACATCTTGAATCCCACCTGTACGATCTCAGCCACGCTGCTCTGGTTGTGGGATTGGGAAGGAGCTCACTTTAGAGATCGTTTCTGCAGTCTCTCGAAGGTTGGCGCATCGTTGAGTACCTGACTTGGCGAAGAAATCCTCGATCAGGCGCATGCCGATACTGTGGCCCATTTTGTCTAGCTGGCTGTTGACTTGGCTGTAGTCACTATCGAAGTCCGTACAAAGCTGAGCGACCATCGTGCCATAAGTTAGAGTCACAAGCTCTGCGTTGACTTTGTCGACCCGGCTTCTGTCATCACGAGCACTTAGAATACAGGCTTTAGTTCTACCGAGAGGTCACACACTTCCAGACTCTAAGGCATTGTCAGCTCGTGAACACCGCTGTTGGACCTTGCATACTGACTCCTCCCCAACCCTTGCTGCCTTGCTCGACGCCATGAACCCTTGCCATATATTTAGGCCATTGACCCGGCTCTGAATTGGACCTTGCGGGGCATGGATGGACCAGACAGAGACTCGTGCGCCAGGAGAAGATGAAGAAGGCGTTGGATTGAGATGGGACGAGGCGGAGGTCTAAATAAAGGCTCGAATTGAATGAAAATCGCGGCAGGCGCTTGTTCTTGCCGCGTGAACTTTTGAATGCTAAATATCATATGATAAACCCACAGCCCACGATCCAGAATACCCCACGCACTACCCCACACTCAATCATCTATGTGACCTTTGACCCGCGTCATTTTACCTTGGGTCAAATCTATCAAGGACAGTTCTAGCAGCTGAAAGTCACAAAGGTTGCAAAATGGCTGCAGCAAAGCGCGCTGCATCGAATTCCTTTGGGGCTTCTTCAATAGTGGTCAAACGACAGAAGTCGGACGCGAATTTGACCGATGGCAGAGACCTAGCTTTGTCGAATGGAGTAGCACGTAATGGAGCCCTTGTACAGGCTGTAAGTCTACCAAGTCCTGCGGATGATGCTATCTATTGTATAGATTGGTGCTGAACAGAAGCTTCGGAGAAGGCCCGCTGATTGGAAGATGGACAGGTCCCGCGCACAAGTGGGCTGCAAGCCCCAATAATGGAGCTGACAGGTCACTCTGGTGAAGTTTTTGGGGCTCGCTTTGACCCTTCAGGCCAACACATTGCTTCTGGATCCATGGATCGCTCCATCCTTCTCTGGCGGACCTACGGTGATTGTGAAAATTACGGGCAGCTCAACGGTCACAAATCTGCTATCCTGTCTCTCCTTTGGTCCCGCGATTCCTCCTACGTCTTCTCAGCCTCTGCGGACATGACAATCGCGTCGTGGGATCTGGAGACAGGCGAGAGGATCAGAAAACACGAGGGCCATACAGAGATAGTCAATGACATTTCGGCTTCGCCACGCGGGGAAGAAATGCTTGTCTCGGCATCTGACGATGGCTGCATGGGGATATGGGATCCTCGTGTGAAACGTGCGGTGGACTTCATCGAGACGGACTTCCCGATCACCGCTGTTGCTGTGGGAGAAGCTGGGAGCGAGATCTATACCGGTGGGATAGATTGTGACATCAAGGTGTGGGATTTGCGGAAGAAGGAGGTTGCCTATCGCATGCCTGGACACACCGACAGCGTCACCTCACTTGCCCTTTCGCCCGATTCCCAGGCCCTTCTCTCCTACTCGCATGATAGTCTGGCGCGAACCTGGGATGTCCGCCCTTTTGCGCCCACGGACCGAAGCATCAAGATGTTCCACGGAGCGCCTGTTGGGGTCGAGAGGAATCTGATACGAGCTACATGGGATCCCAAAGGAGAAAAGATCTGTTGCGGGAGCGGAGATGGCACCGTTTGCGTCTGGGAGAATCGAACAGGTAGTTTGATATACAAATTGCCTGGACACAAGGGAACGGTCAATGATGTCAGCTTCGCACCAAGTTCCGAGCCGATCAGTAAGAACCCTTGGAACTCTGACTTTTCGCTGCAAGTGTTGACACTTTCTAGTTCTCAGCGCGTCTTCAGACCGCAACCTGATATTGGGTGAATTAAACAGCTAGCCAGCGGATCATATTGATTAAAGCTCAAGAGCGAATGACGCGAAGGTGGACTCAAACCTCAATCCAAGCTCTTCCGCAGTTCCACCAGATTCCATGCATGACATGGGCCGTTGCGACTGTGAAAGAGAGTCCAGGCACAACCTTGAGGTTTCAAACATTCCGCCCTCCATCTCGCGCAACGATCCTTTCACTGGTGAACAATGGCGCTGGCTGTGCAAGTTCCCCTTCTTCTGGATTGCTCGTATAGCTTGGGGGCGCATGACCAGTGCCCGCGAAGACCAAACTCCTTATCTCCTGCTGCAGCTCACTGTGATCGACATTCTGATATCTCAAGTCTTCCGGATCTATTCGAACGCTTCCGCGCCACCAGCCATACGCTGGAGGCGGGAGGGCCACTGGCCCATCTGAGACTGTGTTGTTATCCTCATGGATACTTTCCTCATTACGCATGCCAATGAAGCGAAGTGGAGATCTCGAGAGGGGCTGGCGGGCCTCCATGTGGACCGGGGGAAGACTAGCTTCTAGGTCCTCCGGAGTGAAGGTATGGATTGGCGGACGTCTCTTCCTTAAGCATGACCGGCGCTGTGTGCGCAGAGTGACCATGCATAAGCGTATTAGAAAATGTGCGAAGATCATGGTGAGGAGCAGAATGAAGAAAATGAAGACAGCGTGGAATGTCGTTGTCGACACGGCATTGGATGTTGCGACGGCAAGATCTATGTGAGTGTCAGTCCCATTTGTCACCAGACATGAGGAAGGAGAGGACGGTAGGGAGACTTACAAGTCGTGAGAACAATGACCAGGAGCGTCCCCGCCACCAAAGTGCCAATGCTTTTGCGTCGCACTTGAGGGTCCTGTGAATGGAAAAAAGCATGTCGCGGTGCCTCTCTGCTCTTTTTCCGAGCTCGTCCAGAATAACCACGTGTGCGTTTCTTTGGTGGCTCGATCAGAATGGGTGAGCCAAAGGCAGAATGGGAGTAGCTCTGCTGAACGTCGTTGAAGCTAACGGATCCATCGCTATGGAGCGGTCTAGAGAAGTTGACCGGTGATTGGACTGGATCTATGATAGAGCGCGTTGAGGACGGCGATCGCAATCCTGATGTATAAGCTTCAAGGTGGACTGGTGAGGTTGGCAGCGCTTCAAGATCCTTCTCCGATGCTGGTCCTTGGCTTCGACCACGCCGGCAACGGTCGTGTCTGTCCATGACGGATTCTCCATGGAACCAAGTTGATAAATGAGAACCGGCAGGGACATGCTGAGTTGCTAAGAGTGCGCCGAGCCAGCGCGACCCTCCACGCTGTTTGTTTGCCATGGCAGATGATTGAAAGACTGATGTAGGCCATCAGGCTCGAAGCGAGCATATAAATGAGATATAGCTTGGGGGATCTTTGTTGGTAAACACATGTACTACCGACGCGTCTTCACGTGCAGAGGGAGAGGCACAAGCTTGTCACATCCTGTGCATCAAGATGGCCAATCATTTGTTCCGGATGCAAAGAACGATGACACTGCGAGACAGCCCATTCTTCGAGAGACTGAGGGCATGTGTTCAGAAGAAGAACCTGCGACACTAGCGAACAAAAGCCTTCAGCAAGTCAAGAAGAGTCTTGGCCTTGAATGCAGCCACGTCCTCAATGGACCTGTAGCAGAGTTTGATTGAACAAGAGGAGATCTTGACATTTGACGTAGGAGAGACATCCAGGAACAAGCGATGTTTGAGACGTTCGTTTGCGGACTAGCCTGATTCTAATGTCGATGTTTCACTGCCAATCAAACTGTCGACCACTGAGGCAGACATGACCAATCAAATAGAGATGATGATGAGAATTGCCCGCGGCAGAGTATCTACAAAACCTGATGCGGATTACAACAGGACATCAGCTTGAGGATTGTAAGACAGCCTATCAACTCATGACTATACGAACAACTCGTGAACCTAACGAAACTCGAGAAGGCGTAGGCGGGCCATCTTCAGCCTCGAGCAAGTCCCCATATCCCCAGGGAGCTCGATCATCCCAGAGGCTTGTGTGACTAAAACCTGTAGAGGTGGAAGTGTTTTCGTCCTCGATCAGGGGGCAGGAGTACCCTTGCTTGCCCTCGATCATTTACCCCTGTTTTCGAGTCTCTTGAAACATGGACTCCAAACCACGAAAACAGAAAGGGTGCGCACGAGAAATTTTTCACCACCTCGTACTCTACCACCAAGCTTATTTAATAAGTAAAAAGCAGATAGAATTGTAATATATATAAGCTATATTAATGAATCAAGTTTTAAGAAATTATCGAGTACTATTAAACGTAGTATTAAATGGTTTTTTGAAAAATCGATWTTTCGGCTTTGGGCTCTGCGGGGCTAAAGTAGGTTTTGCGGGGCCAAAAAAGCGTTTTGGGGGGGGGGGGCCCTAAAARCTCCAAATTTACAGATATTACTAATTACTCAATAAATACAACTTTATTTAAAAATCTGAAAAGAACAAATTAATATATATATCTAGATTACTATTTGATTCACGTTATACTTAGTAAATAAGCGTAGTGGTGGAGTACGAGGTAGTAAAAGTTTTTCGTGCGCACCCTCTTTCATGTTTCAACGAACTTGAAAACAGAGGCCCATGTTTCAAGAGACTCGAAAACAGGGGTATTGTAAGTTTTGGTCCGGACGGGTAGGGCTGTCCCCCTCGACTGCACATATCATTCCTATTTTGCCCATGCACAGATGCACAATGCATATTTAATGGACACGCCTGAAGACGTTCCTGCGCGGATCGCAGGCTATACAATTTTTCCACTGTCAATACCTCCACTGCCTTCGTTCCCAGTCTCAGCCGTCCACTACCTCTACGTCGCTCTACATCAGCCCAAGATTCCATCGCCCACAGCCTCACGATCGCTGTTTCTCACCAACACACCCTTTGATAGTACAGAGCTCCATTTCAAGACTTTGTTCTCCACGCAGCTGGGACTACCTAGTGGCCGTGTTGAGGATGTCGATTTTGAAGGGCGAAGCCGCAGAAATGATTCCGCAGAGCCTGCAGCTTCGCATGATGCGAATCCGACATCGAGCAAAAAGAGGAAGAGGAGCAGGGAGCTAGACTACGAGAGAGAGCTGGAATCAGCACCCGCTCTGCCAGCTGTATGGGATCGAGAGTTGCGACGCAATGGTCGGACAGCTGTCGTCCGTTTCGTGGACCGCTCAAGCATGGAGACCGCTTTGAAGGCTATCAAGGCCGTCCGAAAGCAGAAACATAATCCGATCTGGGGAGAAGGCCTGAAAGACAAGCTTCCTCCTCTCGGATCTGCGCGTAAGATCACTCCTTCTGCTAGCTATTGACCCGGCTCAGTCTGAACAGGATATCTCAAACACCATGAACTTCTGTTCCCTGACAAGGCCAAAATCCTTGAGAATGTCAATAAATACATGACAGCCTATGCGGCCAGGGAAGATGCGCAGAAGAAGCTTCACGCCCGGCAGAGACAAGAGCCGGACGAGGAGGGTTTCATTACAGTCGGTAGAGGTGGCAAGTCCAATGCCGCAAGGCAAGAAGCTGCTCATGCATTGGCCGTCAAGCAGAAAGAGAAGCAGAAGGGCCTAGAAGATTTCTACAGATTCCAATCGAGGGAGAAGAACAAGCAACGGGCTGGTGAGCTCAAGAGGAGATTTGATGAAGACAGGGAGAAGGTCCGTCAAATGAGAGATAGGAGAGGGAAGCTTATGGTATGATCGAAGATGGAAGGTGCGTTCGTGGACCATAAGTTGACCACCAATCAGCCCGAATGAGCCTCGTTTCAAAAGCCTCCACGAGCTTCTGTGGATATTGGTAAAAGCTCACGCGCTCAAGCTGCTTAATATCTTCGATCACGACTTATTTTCTGGTGATCACGCTGTGTTGTCAAACCGGCCGGGATCGAGGCTCGCTCTGAATGCAGAGCCATGCATTTCATCCTACAAGAAGTCAAGGCGAACTCATTCACCTCTGCAAATGTCGAATAAGTCCAAGGATGGCATCGACGTTAAGCATTTTTCTGGATGATTTGATTTGACGCTGAGAAGAACAGACTCGAGAATAGAGACGTAAGCTGATATATCTCTCCTATGACCAAATCATCGCCGTTCTTCATGATGAGCAAGCTGGGGCCAGAAGATGGCTGGACTGTTCACAGTCACAGTCCAAATGCTTACAAAACCAGCAAAACTTACATCTTCTCACCATCTGAAATGTCCGGACGTACTGTGGAATCAGCCACCACATCATTCGATAAACGTCTAATGGTCATTGCTGACATTCAATCATACAGCTTTTCGTTGAAGAGACATCGCTGGAGAAAACATCTTTATCGAACATTACGAGACCGAGCAGCAGCAAGCCGCACGTACCAAGAAAATTCCCTGCGCTGATGCTCGCTTACAAGCTCCCAAAAGCGTGCCACGAACTGCTCTTGCATCGCTGCGGCACGTTGATTCACTTGGAGTCGGCCTGGGATTGCCTGTCTCAGTCTAGTCAGCAGTCCTGGACGGGAAATGCTTGAAGGCAGATCTTGATGAAGTACAGCTGTGCCAGGGTGAGGACGTGATGCTGCCTGGAATCGCTATGCAGTAGATGGGAGGGTTGACAGGCTACGCTGCATTGGAAACAAACGACCAAATCCGCACAAGCATGCAAAGATCGTCTGCGTTACTGAGCTATGTAGGTAAGAGGCACTTTACATGCGTCCTATTGCAAACAAAGTGAGTGCCTACCAAATCTGGCTTTTCTTCCACTTGCTCAATAATTGCAAGAAGACACTGGAATGCGCTTTTCGCAAGCCTCAAAGCATCATTCATACCCAGCATTCTCATGTCGTTTTGTTTGAGAGTCTGTCTGCGAAGTTGTTGCAGGTAAAATCCCAACCCACAGGATCAAAACCAAGCCTTGCGAAAGTGCGACGGGAGCTTTTCGCAACAGTCAAACATACGTACAACAGACCTTTTGAATCGCTGTCAAGAGTACCATCGGTATTACATTGCTACATTCAGGATCTCGATGGGCTGTGCTTTGGCAACGCCATGCCGTAAAACGTTCTTGGAACGTGCGGTGGCACATGCTGAAACAGCCTTCCCATCCAACTCCCGCGCTAGGCGAGTACTAGCGTCAACAACATTTGTGGCACTTGAGACAGCCATTCCTTCGCATAGCTTCCGCTGAGCTTAGCATGCACACTTCATCTCTGGATATGCCACTTGCCGGAGGCGAAGTCAGCAAGGTGAGGGGTTGAGATCGCGAGCATCATCTGGCTGCTCCTGGTCTTCTTCCCGAAAGCATACCTTCTGGCCGGACGGAGATTATAGCAGGATCAGGCTACCTGTCAACCAACACCCACCGAGCCTCTCAGTAGGACACATTTGTCCTGTAGGAAGGGCGCATCACCGGATCGTTGGCGATGCTTACTTTGCTTAGTCCCATACCAAGCATAGTGCATGGGATCACTTGCGAAGTCGGTCGTTTCGTGGACATGTTACATTCATCTACTGTTTATACATAGCTTGGGGCCAACTGTCGACTTCTTCTCCAGTCTTGTTGTCTTTTTTTTACACATTCCTTCATCCTTGTTTCCCGGCAACACCTGTCGTCAGTCTCTGTTGCTTGCGGCCTTCGTTAGATAGTCTAGATTCTGAAGCCTTTATTAGGCTCTGTCCCTCATTCATATCGCTGTTTCTTGGCTTCACTCTTTCGGACATTCATTCAAGATGTTTACTGCTTATATGTTGGCCAGCTTGGCGGCCTTTTCGGGTACTACATATGCGTGAGTCGACTCGAGCCATATCATGTTTGCCTGTCATTGACATGCTCATCCAGTCAATCGAGCGATTACTCTAGCGATGCCGTGGATGTGAATGTGGATGTAAAAATGCAGCACGTCCCGAGCGGAAATCCTATGACAGATGGCGATGTACAGACAAGTCTGGTAAGCTCACAAATGAACGCTTCGTCTTGACTCTTATTGACATTGTTTCAGTACAATAGCAATCCATTTGGCAGCAACCCTACAGGCACAAACCCATACGGCAGCAACCCTACAGGCACAAATCCATACGGCAGCAACCCTACAGGCACCAATCCATTTGGTACTAATCCCACTGGGTGAGCCTCTCATTTACTGATTAGTGGAAAAATCTGCCCCGTTGGGTAGACTATGCCATCATCAGGTGCTAACGTCTTGTCTAGAACAAACCCTCTAGGCACTTGTCCTTTAGGTACCGCCTACGGATGTCTCCCGACAGGAACAAACTCGGCCCCTTTCCAGAACACGACTGTTCCCACCATTCCCACTGCCCCTGGAGGGCTACCCACAATGATACCGACAGAGCCGGGATCTCCAATTGGTACAGGTGGCCTTGGTGGTGGATCACCCGTTGAGACAGGTGGCCTCGGTGGTGGAGCAACAGGTGGCCCTGGTGGAGGAGCAACAGGCGGCCTGGGCGGTGGAGCCACGGGTGGTCTGGGTGGTGGATCATCACCCACAGGGGCAGGCGGCGTTGGGACCGGATCCTCTCCTTCGGGTGCTAGCGGTCCGAGAGGAGGCTCGTCACCGACAGGGGCGGGTGGTCTTGGGGGTGGATCGCCAGAACACACTGGAGGCCTTGGCGGCGGATCATCTGTAAAGACAGGTGGCCTGGGTGGTGGAGCCACGGGTGGTCTGGGTGGTGGAGCCACGGGTGGCCTTGGTGGTGGAGCCACGGGTGGCCTTGGTGGTGGATCATCACCCACAGGGGCAGGCGGCGTTGGGACCGGATCCTCTCCTTCGGGTGCTAGCGGTCCGAGAGGAGGCTCATCACCAACAGGCGCGGGTGGTCTTGGCGGTGGATCACCCGCAAAGACGGGTAGTCTAGGTGGTGGAGCGACGGGTGGTCTGGGTGGTGGGGCGACGGGTGGTTTGGGAGGAGGAAACACAGGTGGGCTTGGTGGCGGTTCACCAACGGGCACTGGCGGTCTCAGAGGTGGTTCGCCAACCGGCACTGGTGGCTCCGGTGGTGGATCGGGAGGCTCCAGTGGTGGATCGGGCGGCTCCAGTGGTGGATCTGGAGGCTCCGGAGGCTCCGGTGGTGGCTCTGGTGGTTCCGGAGGAAACTGCCCTGCGCCTGTCACAGTCACAGTCTCTTCCGTGCACACCATTACCGTTACGGCGCCTGCCACACCACCTGGACACACTACCCCAGACATCCCAATCGCAACCGCTCCATTCCCAGTACCCGGCAATGGAACACTGAGTGGCGGCTCCACAGGCCTGGGCGGCCCGACCGGTGGTACAGGAGTTGGCCAGCCTACGGGCGTCCTATCGACTGGGGGTCTGTTCACGGGAATTTTGCCCACTGAAACTCTGCCCCCGACTGACGTCTTGCCTACGGACTTACCGAATCCGACTCTGATCCATCATCCTGTACCGCTGCAAGCATCAGCAGGAGGAAGTGGAGCGATATTTGAGGGTACCGGGAGTGCAGGCGCAACAGGAGGAACAGGTGGGGATGGCTCCATGAAGAAGAGACGAAGAGCATCGGGATGGAAAGCATGAGTTCGTGAGCAACATTTTTGGCAAAGGGAGGATTTAGTCGGCGCTTGGAATATTGGAAGAATTGGTGCATTTTGTGGAGGCACGAATTGAGACAGGGGCTTCAAAGCCGGCGTTATCTGGATGAGTAGTCAATCTATGAACCAATTATCAAATCTGCTACAACTGCGAATAACAGTCGTATCAAAGCTTTCAACTCAAATTCTTCCTTTTCTTGACTTGATGGACCAGTGCACTTTGCAACCATCATTGACATGGCAGAACCAAGCAAATCCACCTTCACCCCCTCGATCCAACGTTTCGCCCTGAACAGCGATTCCAACTCAACGTCCACCTCTCCTCCAATAAAAATCTACCCAACCACTCATCTCACCCGCGCCCAAATCGCCCCACGTGGTAAACGCAAGGCCAACCAACCCCCCTCCACCTCCCCCCGCAAGAGACCCAAACGCGACGCCGCCCCCTCCAACCCCACCATCAATAACCTTACCGACTCCCTGCTCCCCAACCTGATCACCCTCTTCATCGGGCTCAACCCGGGCTTACGCACGGCTTCCTCCGGCCACGCCTACGCCCACCCATCCAACCTCTTCTGGAAACTCTTGTACAAGTCCGGCTGTACCCCTCGCCTGTGCCTCCCCTCTGAAGACCGACGCCTGCCACAGCTCTACGCCCTGGGCTTCACGAACCTGGTGGAGCGGCCGACGAGGGATGGCAGTTCGCTGAGTAGCGCGGAGATGGACGCGGGCGTGAGCGTGCTGGAAGCGAAAGTGAGGGAGTGGAGGCCCGAGAGCGTGTGTATCGTGGGCAAAGGGATATGGGAAGCGGTGTGGAGGGTGAGGCATGGGAGGAAGATTAAGGGAAGGGAGTTTACGTATGGGTGGCAGGACAAAGGGGAGAATATGGGGGTGGTCACGGATGATGGTCGTGGGAAAGAGGGAGGGTGGGAGGGAGCAAGTGTGTTTGTGGCGACGACTACGAGTGGGCTTGCGGCGGGGATGAGACCGCATGAGAAGGAGGAGGTTTGGRGGGGGTTGGGGGAGTGGTTGGAGGGGAGGAGGAGGGAGAGAGGGATCCCTGATGAAGGGAGGAGGGAGGAAGAGGTCGTTAATGACCGTGGATACACGGATTGAATATCTGAAGTCCACCATCCTGATACTCCATTTTCATTCAATGTCTCTACACAGTGCGATAATGTTGCTTTGGCGCCTTGAGTGCTGGTGACGCCAGGAGTTCTACCGTGGCTTCTATTCCCATCGGTATTGGAGCAGCACGACAGATGTCACTTAATGTTTGATGATTATGAGTTGACGAACCATATTTCGGAGTAGGAGATCATGGCGTTGAAGGGTCATTCCGAAGGGAAAGCCTGACAGCCTGACAGCCATGATGCTTAACCAGAGAAATTATTGAGGCAAATATCAACTCTATTCTACCAAGGCGGAAGCGGAACCCAAAATTAACGGCCGAGAGGCTTTCAACTTGTTCAAGGCTTTGAAACGGTCAGCGCCAAGCCGCGTTGGTGAGACGTCAAAGAAAGCGGCTGCGTCACTTCCCAGCTGTAGCCGAAGCCGAAGCAGGCTCGCAGGCTCTCACAAGATCATGCGAACACAATTTCATGGCCACAACTCGCCCATTCCACAGCATCCGTTTCTCTCGAATAAATTTGTTTTGCAATCATGATCTAGAGAGTCCTTTGCACGACCTCGGGGTTCAGCAAATACTTCACCTCCGCTGTTAAATCTAGCTTTCCGAATTGCCCATAGGCGACAACAACATGCCCCTAGGTCACCACATCCACGGTGAGCCGCGGCGTCTGTCGCTGAGCAGTCAGTCAAGCTTCTCGTCGTCTGGTCATACCTGCAGATTTGGCTAATGAGAGGACGAACAGAAAAGTCAGCAGACGAGAGTCGAGCCGATCAAGCTGGTGGGGAAGATGAGACAGGTTGGCCGACAGACCTTCAGTGCACTCGTTGTCCCTTCATGTTGACTTTGTTTTAGTTGTAGAGCCTGATCAGGGCAATGGTATGAGGACGAAATTCCCCTTCACCAGGTCAAAGGCCTGAAACTGACTTCTCCAACAGTGCTGTCCCACATCATCTCCCAATTACGCCCTGGCGCAGATCTGAGCAGGGTCACCCTACCTACCTTCATCCTCGAGCCCAGATCCATGCTGGAGAGGATAACAAAGTACCGTCACTCTGCCTCCAGGCTTGAAGTCCCCTTGAGTTGACGTATTGATAGCTTTATGGCTCATCCTGAAACCCTTCTTCCAATGCCCGACATCGACGATCCTGTACAGCGGTTCCTTTCCGTCGTCAAATTCTACCTGAGTGGGTGGCATATCAAGCCTCCGTGAGTCCCAATCCCCAATGAACGCATTGACCAGCCTGCTGATAGTCTTGAAGAGGGGTCAAGAAGCCTTTGAATCCCATTCTAGGGGAGACTTTCACCTGCTATTGGGACTACCCCGACAACACCAAAGGCTATTATATTTCCGAGCAGACTTGCCACCATCCTCCCAAATCGAGCTACTTCTTCATGGCCCCCGAACACAACATTCGCATAGACGGCGCTTTGAAACCGCGAAGTAAATTCCTTGGCAACTCAGCCGCGAGCATGATGGAGGGTGTGGGGGTATTGCGTTTCATGAACAGGGGCACTTCAAAAGGAGGGGAGAGATAGTATGAACATCGATTCGGCTGAGAAATCAGAAGACTAATCATTGCTCCAAGTTTCCTCACCCAACCCAACATGTATGCGCGGGGCATCCTCTTCGGCAAGATGAAGTACGAATTAGGCGACCACAGCTACGTACGATGTCCCGAAAATGGCTTGTCGGCAGATATCGAGTTCAAGACGAAAGGCTATTTTGGTGGAACATACAATGCTATAGGCGGGGTCATCAAAAACGAAAGGACTGGGGAAAGCCTCTACGAGTTGTCGGGAATGTGGAGTGGCGAGATGATCGCCAAGAATGTCATGGTAGGCCCATACACGTTCTGTCGGGTTCAAGCTCACTGAAATTGGTGATAGACTGGTCAGAAGGAGATGCTGTTCAATGCATCGTCTGCGAAGCATACTCCCCCGCTTGTGCGACCCTTGGAAGAGCAAGAGGAACGTGAATCGCAGAAATTATGGCTAAAAACGGTCCAAGCGATCAAAGAGTCCAACCATGTTGCTGCGACGGACGAAAAGTCCAAGATCGAGGAACGCCAACGAGAAGAGGCTGCCCAGAGGCAAGAATCAGGTGTTGAATGGCAGCCCAAGTATTTCCGAAAAGTCAGGGGCGGCCCTGGGGGCTCAGAGGAAGGAGAGGAAGATCTGGATTGGATCCTCAATGCTAACATGTAAGGGCGCCCTCCTAAGCGGGCTGATATTCCATTGGCGTGATACTGACATGAAATACAGCGACGGTTCGAGCCCCAAAATGAAGGCTCAACAGATCCTGTCGATAGCACCGATCCTGAAAGGCCAACCTCCTATGCCCGCGCTGAATCCTAACGGTCAGCCAGCACCACCACCGCCGACCGCTGCTCAAGGAAACCTCATCGATTTTGACCAGCCTGCCACATCCTCTGTTCCCCAGGCACCAACACAATCGCATTCTTCAATGATGTCACAACCAGCGGATGCCCCCGCAGGCCTACAGGAGCCATTACAGCCGGGGCAACCACTGAAGCGAGTTGATACCCTGACTAGTGATGTGGACGAGTTTGTAGATGCCAAACCACTATGACGGGAGGAAGCAAGGGGAAGTTGAGCTTGGGGGGGGGGTGGACTTTTAGGCAGTCCGCGGTCTTATGATTCCATGAAGCAGATACCTAGCACGCGTCAAGAGCTCCAGCATTGGAACATCCACTCGATACCTTATTAGAGCGTGCATTTAGGTTCCAACAGAATTGCTCTCCCGGCAGAAATTGCGTCCTTTCTGAAGCACTCAACTGCACACTTTGGTAGCTAGGCTCTCTTTTTCCATAAGGCTAATGCACTTTCGAACAGTCCCGAATACGAAAGGTCGTCATTCCGGCCGTTACGGTCTGTCTTCTGTGAGAAAAGTCGGTGTCACAGGGCTCATCGAAGACCCCCTGAACGCCAGGGTGCCCTGAAGAGGCAGTAATGCAGCCAAGCCAAAGTGAAGCTGTTGAAGATGAACTGTAAAGATTCGCACTACCACCAATCCAACAGACCTCATAATCCCTCACCAGTCAAACCCCTGCCCCCGCACATTCACCGCTCCCCTACTTCCTCGGCCTGCACTCGGGACAAAACCACTTCCCCTTGGGCTCGCTCGTGATGCCCACACAACTCCAATGGAACCACTCGTACGGACAATCATCGTTATCGCACGCCACCATATTCCCATAGCTCACGCTGCGGCACGTGCAATACTTGCGATCATCCCCTTCCCCTTCATCCTCATCATCCTCCTCCCCCTCCCCATCCTCCCGCTCCCCGGTGCCATCCATCACTTCATCCTCATCGCCCTCGGCGTCCTCGGAATTGCCATCGCCGTGCATGATCACATCCTCGTCCTTGGTCGATGATGATGCGGGCGTCCCGGATTTCTGGCGCGCGTTGCGCCGCCGTGCCGCGGGGCCCGGTTTCTTGTTCCCCGATGTCGGGTTCAGGTGGTTCACGCGCTGGGGCACCGCTGCTAGGCCCCCTCCTCCTGCGCTGCTGCCGCCGCCGCCCGTGGCCGAGACGCTGCTTCCGCGGGCGTTCCCGCCCTTTTTGCCGGGGCGCGCGAGCGGGCCGGCCGAGGACCCGCGCGATGTGCCGTCCAGGCCCGTGCGCGGGGTGCCGGGCCCCAGCGAGGATTGGCGGAGCGAGGAGGAAGTGGCGGGGGCGTTGAGGTGGCCGCCGCCCGGGTGATTGAGGCGGCGGCGCTTCGAGTTGGGGTTGTCGACCGAGGGGGAGCGGGCGTTTTGGCGGGAGGCGGCTAGGTTGTGGGCTTGGATGGCCGCCGCGGTGGAGAGCGGGGATTGTTGCCGGTTGGAGGCCGGTTGTTGTTGGACAAGACGTTGGATGTTGGAGTTGGCGATCGTGGAGGAGTTGCCCGTGGCGGATCCGTGGAGCGAGGTGAGTGATGCGCCGCTGCCGTTGGCTCCGGTCGAGATGGATGACATTGGGGGTAAGCGGGTGTTGACAGAATGGTTGGTCAGGAGGGAGGGGAGCTGGGGGTCGGGCTGGATGGAGCCTTCGTTCTGGAGATCGCGAATCTTGACGTCCAGACGCTTGATCTGCCGGTCGAGCAGGGTGGCGGCGCGGTCTGCAAGGGCGGCTTTCTCACTTTGGAGGAGCGAGGCCTTCTCATACAGCTCACCGACAGCTTTGCAGTGAGCTGCCTCTTTAGGATGTGCCACGCCGCATCCGTTCGCCTTGACGTGTTTTTGGATACTGTTGTCCTTGGCGAGTATTTGAGTACGGTAGTCGGTAGTGACTTTGTCCTTGGCTAGGATCTCTTCCAGGACGTGTTGAATCTCCGCAGGCAGATTGGCAACCGTTTGAACCCAGTCCTCAAGGACTGTCGCGGCGTCTTCTGTCATGACTGCACGAAGGACTTACAATATTTGGTTTTGCGAGCAACAGAATGAATCAGGATATCAACTCAGTGAAATCTGTTGGCAAAACGCGCAAAAGGCACAAATTTTTGGATCTTATATCTTATTGAAGGAGTTTCATCTTCTAGAAATAGCAATAGAAAGGGAAAGGTTTGAGATTGCTAGCAGTCTTATACGTAACTTCCGTGACTTTCTGGCAAGAATTTATTGACGAGTGTTGATGCTTGCTGCAAACTCTAACCATGGTTGATACTGCAATCCTGGTAGGCAACCGAGTCTTTACTAGAATAGTGACTCTATCGGCCGTCGCAACACAAGAAAGTGCGCTAGAAAATGGCCGTTATTGACTGTCTGGACCAAGTGCGGGTCCAGTATTCGTGCAACAAAAGTTGACGATGATGAAGGATGGATGGTGGATGATGGATGTTGATGAAACGGAGGCCGCATGGAGGCTGATGAAAAGGGGCCGCCACAACGCTGACAAACAAAAGCCACTTTCAGTAAATCACGTGACCGTATCACTAGTATCTAGATGCAGCCGCCAAACTTTCTGCACCGGTAAGGCAAGAATTATGAGATCTATATTTGCGACTCCATTGCCAATGAAAAAATGTTCAGGATTCAAACACGTTGGTTTAGAGGTTTTCCGGTTCCAAAATCCATTGATCGGGTTGCACTAAAATATTGCCGTCAAAACACGGCGTGTACACCAAGCTATCACCATTGCCCTAACAATGTTGGCCGCTATTCTGAATTTCCCTACCGGAAAGACTCGACGGTAGAAAGAAAGTATCGATAATTTGGTGGGCGCGATTGTAAAGCCGTATACGATTTGGTATGCGAAGAGGCGCTATCGTCAAGGTAATGTATGAGTAGTGGCTTTTAGGTGTCACATACCTGATTGCCTTGAGATATGTTGGTCCATTAGCAAGCTCAATGGTCGCTAAGTGCTTTCCAGATCCAAGATGAACCATTTCCATGGAGAGGATGAAATGTCCCAAAGCTCCGATCAAACCAACTACGGCCACCCAGTCATCGAATTCGTACCTAGATGATCGTATTTTTTTGGAGATGAATCGACCTATGACAGCTATTACAGCAATAATCGCAAAAGGAATGGTCGCTTCAAGTGTCACCCCTTGCTGGTTGGCTTGGAGGTTTGTATCTGGAGCTACTGTGGCCATGCCGAATAGATCTACTCTTCAAGAGTAGGTAAGCAAGTTCTGAGCTTTGCTCTTGGGTATTGTGTCGAGCAAAGTAAATTCGTCTTTGGGCACGTGCGGTCGAGCAGGCTATCTGAGATGAAGCGTTTCTGTATCACAGACCCTCCGGTGGAATTTGCAAACCTTTTTGCAATGGATGCTCTGAGCCCTTAGAACTCGGCCTATGTTCTCTGGGTCCTTCTGATACCATGTTTGTGTGCATGCCTGCGTCCATATGCATATGCGTGTCAGTGCCATGCACATGCAAATTCATGTCCGTGCCGTGTGCTCATGCATGTCACCAACTACAGGTCCGTGCCATATGCACGGTAGGTAAGAGGCAGTGATCAACGGAGAAAATCGAGCGCCATTTGCCACTTCTTTCGGGTTGGATGATAATCAGTGTGGGACATCCGTGAGTGGACCGTCTTGCCACAACATAGTCTCCACACAATTTTGAACACGAAGATTACATCCAAAGCATGCACAGCTGAACACATGACAGGTGTTCGGGCCTTTTAATCGATTCATGCAGGGAATGCTTAGGTGGGGATATCCTGTGGGTATCGTACGATTTGCCCCTCCCATTCAACGAGACTCGGTACTGAAATAAGGGATGCTTGGCTGGGATTGAGATAGATAAGGTGGTGTGTATTAACCGGGCAGATGAATATGAGTAAAGGACTCACGGGCACAAGGAATGTGTACATGAACACTCGTACCAGGATCAAGTTTGACAATTAAGTCAATCGGTAGATGAAAGTCATTACCATTTCTGTCAATTGGTGCGCCCAATGGGCACCTCTACCGGATTCCAGCTCCACCCAGTGGTCATCTATAACGCACTGCATGCATTCTTCTGACCCTCCAGATCCTCTGAGAGTTGATTTGCTCGCGACGGAAAGGGCTCTGCTTTGCTTAATTGCGTCTGAATGACCGTGATTCTGCAGAGCAACTGCTGGAGCGCTGATTGATTGACGAGACTGTCTCATGTAAATAAGCAAGATCTCGTCTCGCGGTCTGACGAATCCTCTGCACTGAAACTCAGTATCAAAGCCCTGACCCCATCATCTAAACTTAAACCTCCTGTTCCTTTATGTCTTCAACACCCTATGATATTACTGCTTTGATAAGCAAGATCAATGCCACGAGAGAAGGCATCGGCCAGGATAATGGGGAGGCACGGCGGCAGTGTTTAGGTGCTGCTCGCTCGCTGTGCTTTGCATTAGAAACGCCAGTCGAGTCAATCCTTAGACATGTCTGGGCTGAGGTTTGACCCTGTCCACCTGATTGAATATTCCTACCCTAAGATGACGATCTCACCTAGCAAGGGCATCATGCTGCAATACGTGTTGGCATCAGGATGGGCCTTTTTCGGAAATTGGGCGAGAGAGATGGAGATGCACAGAGCAGCTCTGAACTTGCGAGGATGACCGGCGCAGACCCAGAGCTCACTGGTGGGTCGTAGTGACTCTCAAGATTTTGGAATGTCTGCCGCATTACCTATATTGACACTACCTCAAGGACGGTTGATGAAGCATCTAGCCGCAATGGGGAGCGTGTTTGAAACGGGTCCCGACGAATACGTCCCGACTCCATTTTCAAAGGCTCTCAAAGAACCAATCTACCGAGATGCGTATTACGCCACGTTCGTCTCATTCAAAGTTTTGGCAAGCTTATCAGTGTAGGTGCTAAAGAGTATACCAGAATGGACCTCAGTAGTCCCAGCTTCTTTGCGCTTCCGGACCTCGTCTCCAAAAATCAATACAAGAATCCCAATGACCACAATGATACTGCATTTCACCTTGGTCATAATACTGAGGATCATTTTTTTGAATACTTGAATAAACACCCTGAGCGTTTAGCGCAAGTCGCAAATCATATGGCTGGCTATCGTACGGGACGGCCAAGTTGGATGGATCCCAATTTTTACCCTGTCGAGGAGAATCTTGTCAAGCATGCTAGAACAGAACCTGACGCTGTTTTTCTAGTGGATATGGGTGGTGGAAAAGGCCATGACTTACAACAACTATGTAGAAAGCACCCTCGACTGCCTGGAAATCTGATACTTCAAGAAGTCAAAGGCGTAATCGAAGAAGCGAAAGTGAGTCGATTTGACAGTAGTCTACCTTATTTTCAGTTTGATGCTCTGAATTTAGTGAGAATCGTTCCTGGACTCAAGCTAGCTACCATCGCGAGAGGTTCTGTTAACTTGGTATTCAACTTAGGTATCGGGTCTCGACGAGAAAATCGTACCAATGGAACACGACTTCTTTACCCTACAGCCCGTCAAAGGTTTGTGCTCAAGTTCACAACATGAGAGTCACTCATGAACATTAGCAGGGGCGCGAGCCTATTACATGCATTCTTGTCTGCACGACTGGCCAGATTCCAAAGCTCTCGATATACTTACAAGCCTCAAGCCGGCCTTGACAAAAGGATACAGCAAGCTTCTCATAAACGAGAACGTGATCCCGGATGAAGGAGCTCATTGGCTTAGTACGGCTTTGGATATGGTGATGATGGTCAACTTTTCGGCAAAAGAACGCACGGAGCAGAATTGGCATTCGCTTCTGGACCAAGCCGGCTTTACTATCCTTCATATCTGGACGTACGAACCAGGCACCGAGAGCTTGATCGAGGCTGAAGTGGCTTGATCTTCCCATCGCAACGTCATCATCGCCCTGGAAGACCGTGGAAGGGACTTGAGCATCGCGATGGGAAGAGGAGCTGGAATGGCGACCATCGGAGATCCGCGATCTCTAGGTTGTAGATAGCAGACGATTGGCGGATTGAGGGAATTGACCATGATGTCTTGAATTGAATGAAAGCAGACAGATCCTAATCGAAGCATAGCTAGATGTCCGTCCCTCGTTGTGCCTACCTGCTTCTCCATTTGTGTGGAGGTAAAAGCTACAGGCCGCTACGTTGACCTATAGGCAGCCAGCGCCATTGATGTCGCAGATTCTTGACTGCCGATTTCACTCCGTTTGCGCAATCTGTGAATGAGACTACTATACTGTACTTTTTAAAGCTAACCTGGCTTGCCTGGGTGATCAATATGGTGTTTTGGCCACTTCCCTCACCACTTACCTCACCCTCAATTCACCCCTCACCTCACTCCTTACCTTACCCCTTACAAAAACCCTCTCCCTGCCACCTGAGGAACCGCCTAATGCCCATATGCCCCCATCATAACAGGCTCTAAAAAACCACATTTGCAATGGTGAACCTGAACCATAGTTGTATCTTGCATCCCCATTGGGCGTAGCTTCAAACCTAAAATCAATCATTGATCTTCAACTGGCTTCATTATATCGATATGCATTTCGCGCTCCATGAATCGATGTTCAAGCTTCTTACAAGAAGCCCGTTATACGAGCGAAAACCACTTGTAAAGTAGCGCTGTACATTCCAAAAATGCTACCTGTGATCGTGTTCAGCCAGCAGTCTTGTTCTAGTGTTTATTCAAGATCGCGCGCCGCAGTCAGTGCGCCTTGTCGAAATGACCAAAGTCGCAATTGTCCAAGACTACAAAACCCCTCAGCGCGGTTCAACATCGACGCTCACAAACGATGAGAAGATCCAGCAGGAGGCGGTCAAGAATAATATCCGACGGCCGAAAGGCTACACTGTCTCCTACCATGCGAATCCCGAGATGGAGGACATGCATTTTGGTCAACGACATCCCATGAAGCCATGGCGCCTGACCCTTACCAACAAGATCGTCCTCTCATACGGTATGCACCAAGCCATGGACGTGTACAAGCCCCGCGCCGCCACTGCGGAAGAGCTCTCGGATTTCCACAAGGAAGACTACATCGACTTCCTTCAATCCGTCACCCCCGCCCACGCCGTCGAGCTCTCCGAAAGCGACTCCTGCTTATATGGCACTGGTGACGATTGCCCCATCTTTGATGGATTGTGGGACTATTGCTCGCTATACAGCGGCGCATCCCTCAATGCTGCCCGCATGCTCACCAACAGGCAGTCAGACATCGCCATCAACTGGTCTGGCGGGTTGCACCACGCCAAGAAGACCGAGGCCTCGGGCTTCTGCTACATCAACGATATTGTGCTTGCCATTCTTCAGCTCCTCCTGCATCACCCGCGCGTGCTGTATATCGATATCGATGTCCATCACGGCGATGGCGTGGAGCAAGCCTTCTGGTCAACCGATCGCGTCATGACCGTGTCCTTTCACAAATACTCCCCAGCCGATTTCTTCCCCGGCACCGGCGCGCTCGTTGATACGGGGCCGTTAAACAACAGCAGCCCAGGCGCGCATCATGCCCTGAACGTGCCCCTCAATGACGGCATCAACGACGAGCAATACCGTCAGCTTTTCAAGGATGTCATTGGGCCGTGCAATGACATCTACCGCCCCACCGCCATCGTCATCCAATGCGGCGCTGACTCCCTTGGGGGCGATCGGCTAGGCTGTTTCAACCTGAATGTCGAAGCCCATGGATCTTGCGTTGAGTTTGTCAAGCGGCTAGGCGTCCCGTTGCTGGTCCTAGGTGGAGGCGGCTATACCCCCCGCAACGTCGCTAAGGCATGGGCCTACGAGACGAGTATCTGCATTGGAGCGGACAAGGATATCCATCCGAACTTGCCCGCGCACATGCCACTCATCGAGCATTTCAAGGGGGAGAAGACTTTGTTCCCGAAGCTGGAAGACAACAAGAAGTACGACAACAAGAATAGCAGTGTGTACCTGCAGAGCGTGGTGATGGGTATCCACGAGCAGCTGAGGTATCTGAAGAGTGCACCCAGTGTGCAAATGAGACACATCCCCGATGATCTGGCTGGGCTGCGGGAGAATCTGGAGAAGGAGTCGTGGCAAGAGAGGATGTCCGAGATGCGAGCAAAGAAGGAGAAAGTGTGAAGATGCTCATCGACCTGAGAAATGATAAAAAAGGACTGTGGACAGGACGCGGGCATCCAAACCAAGACTCCCCAGGCGATTATCATGTGGGAAACGCTGTCCGCCCTAAGAGGTGTTCGAGCACTGTTTTGCTTCAAAGAGGCTCTACGGTACAATGCCCCTATGATGATGGCCAGGGCTCAGCACCGAACTCATCTACACAGCATCTCGGATATGGTAACGGCTGATGTCAATGAGCTTGCCCATGCAAGAAGACGGTGCTGTCACTCTCCTCAAATCGTTGTCGACAAACAGCGCAACCCTACTCCGGAGGCCCCTCAAACACCGTCTCCGCAATCTTCGGCTGCCACTTCAGCTGATCCTTCCCGAAGATCTCGGCCGCCACGGGAAAGCCCTTGCTGTCCTTCAACAAACTGGTGCGGACCACGATCTTGGGACCCAGCACGGTCTGGTGGTGGTAGACATGCGATGTGCAGTTGGGGCAGTAATAGCAATTCACTGGCTTGCCTAGTGAGGGGAAATAGAAGAGACCTGTCAGAAGATGCCTTTGGAGGGGGTGGGGGAGGGGGGCTAAATGGGAGTGATCTTTGGCTGGAGAAGGAAGAAAGCAAAATCTCCCGTTACAGCGGAGTATCGAAGGGGATAGCAAGAGGAGGGTGAGTGAATTCATGGGAGGCAAAATTTACCGGAATCGCCAGTGTAAGTGTACGTCTTGGTGGTACCCTTGGTGATCTTGAGGTCGCTCTCATTCGACATCTGGTTCATGGTGTTTTCGCTGCCGGAGAGGAGTTTGCAGGCATTGCAGTGGCTGGCAGAGTGAGTCAACTTTGGCTGGTTCTGTTATCTGCACGGGCCGGTGGTGGCCAAAGTACAACGACGCACCAGAGAATGTGAGCTTCTCCGTCGAGCTTCGTCTCCCATTCGGTCTGACCGCAATGGCACTTGCCGTAGTAGGTCGTCATCTTGGCTTCGTTTGTGATGTATCAGGTCTGAATTTTAATTGAAATGCGCTGTGGATAGAGGCAAGATGAAATGCAATGTGGATGATCTATATATCAATTTCCTACAGATCTTCTGCACTACAGAAACCCAACACCGAAACCCCTCATACTGGTGACAGACTGTGCCCCACATACACTTACCATCTGTCTACGTCACAACCATCTAGCAGACCGAGGCCTGTCTCATTGTTCTCCGCAGCTCCGAATATTTGCCATTCCAAAGGCCGGACCTGCTTTCCAATTTGAATATTGCTTTTTAGCGCAACATTGGCTGGTTGGCCGACTGATGGACCTTGGGGATCTGCGAGCCCAGAATTCCAAATACTTCCTCTACAAGTCGTGGGTAGACAGTCATGACGCGTTTAGCGCATCTTCTAGACTCCGCACCGTGTGAAGACAATTTGAAATCTGAGTCGACTGGTCATTCAGTAGTGTGAATCGCAAATTCGAACGTTCGGTCCACCAGCAAGGACTCGAAAGCAGCGCGCATAACAAAGCTTCTAACGCTGTCTCACTCAGGACCTGATATCAATCTGCGACAGCCTGTTTCCGATATCCGAGGGAAGAAGCAATCGTATCATGCGTTGTCTTGTTCACACTGCTGGAGCCAGAACTCATCTTCCGGAGACGCACATTCCCCGAGATGGCGCTTCACGTGGATCCTGATGTGACTCGAAGACCCATAGAACGTGAGCTCCGTCTTGCATTTGGAGCACGAAAGCTTTATGTCGCCACTTGAGTTCGAACTTCCTCCCCTTAAAGCCCATTCCTCCACAGGGTCGGGATGCGCAGCATCAGGGCATACCAAGCGGAATGCACGATCGACCACCTCATCGCTTGACGCTCGCAGATGTGGGCAGAAAGCGAAATCGTTCTCCTTCGAAAAGTAAGCCTGGAGCGTACTTTTGTCGCAGGTCTGCTTCTTGTGCAGGCGGTGCTGCCTCCACGTCTGATCGAGGATCATGCCTTTCCATCCGGTCCAAAACTCGGGAAGCACATAGTATTTCACGTTGCATGTTACCTTGAAGCCGGAGGCATTGCTACATTCATAAGGCTCAGCAGCGCTGTCACGCGTATGTTGAGGGATTGGCTTAGCTCCCAACGCGTCGAGAGGACTGGAGTACTCCTTGAAATTTGGCAGATTGACGATTTTGGATGCTCGATCGAACGGAAGAGTCTCGTGGCTGCAAAGTCGAACGGATTGAGGGCCTACGGGTCGAGCAGCTGGTGGGCTCTCCTGGGAATCCGATGCCTTCAATGCCTCGGGGTCACTGTATGGACCTATTGGAATTGTGCCAGCAAGGGATGCAGTTTCCCAGGCAGCGTTGTCGGTGAGTGTGCCTGAGCTTGCCACACTAGGCGGGGCGGACATTATAGATGTGTGATCGCTCTCAAACTTGCTGGCTCTTGAGGTGTGTTGTTGGCAGCCAGTCTGCTCAGTCTTCTCCCAGTTGCCGAAGATTCTTCGAAGCATTATGAACGGTTCTGAAAGGTCTGTCCAATATTCTTGTGTCAAATTGTAATCTGTACGAGGTCCTTACGTATAGAGGTGCAACAAACTCAGAAGAAGGGATTGGACGAAGCGGCAGGAGACCTGATATAGTAGGAGCGGAGCAGATAGAATGCTTGTGATAGTTTACGGGCCTGACAGCTTGAGGTGTTTGAGTGATTGGTGGGAAGGCTAATTCAGCCTCGTTTCTCAAATGCTGGCTCGAAGCTCTTCACTGTGAATACGAGATACCTAAGACCCAGGACATGATGCCATCGCTCTGTTTAACCCTGGATCGTTGTGAGATTGTACAATAAGATGGAGGTAGACTCAGTGCAAAGACGCGACCATCACACGCGGTTGCAGTCGAAAGCAAGGCATTTTCGTCTTCATGATATGATATGGAAGTGACCTTCCCTGAGAAGGTTCGAAATGTTCGAATCGAAATCGCAAAGGTTAAACCATCATTTGAGGCTCTTTAAGGAAGCAGCTATCCAGTGACTACAGACCTACCTGCCCCGAACGAGCTCTCACAGGAGGGTCTCGTGAGACGAAAGCAACGCAGTCTCGGTGCTCATCTAGGAGCAAGAAACGCTTTTGAAGAGAGTCTAGAAGGAGTCAGATGAATCATGAAGACAAAGTTTTCGAAAGAGAGGCTGTTATGGAACCCAGACAAATTGAAGATGGCAAAGCCTTGCCAAGATATTATACCCTAGCGTCGAGCCAGTTCACACACCAGTCTCATTCGTCTAGCGAGGGCACAATTCAAGCACCCATACTGCATTCAACCTTCTTGCGCTGGCCCCAGACACATCCCTTTCCACACAAAACAACGTCGACGTAACTCACTCACAAACACACCAACATCAACATGGAAAACGAAAAAGGCGAACTCGTTGATCTGTACGCCCATCTCCCCAACTCCCTCTCCCACCACCTAATCCTATCCAATCCCATATCCTTCACTTCGCTAATCACAATATCTTGTCCATAGCTACGTCCCCCGCAAATGCTCTGCCACCGGTCGCATCATCAAAGCCAAGGACCACGCCTCCGTACAGATATCCGTGGGCAAAGTGGATGAGAACGGGCGGTACACGGGCGAGAACCAGGTCTACGCGCTGTGCGGCTTCGTGCGAGCGATGGGCGAAGGAGATGATAGTCTGAACCGGCTCAGCCAGAGGGATGGGTTGATCAAAGGGGTGTGGAGTGGGAGTCGGCAGAGGTAGATGGGCTGGAGGAGCAGGGAGATGGGGCCAGGCTGGGGGGCTGATGGGGTGAGTGCACCTTCTTTTGGCAAGAGGAGGTGAATATGCTGATTCAATCGACAGCTGAGATCTGCTTCTTTGCACATAGGGGCCATCATAGATGATTGGGGCCATCAAACTCAATCGTAGTGGGACCACGTGACATTCAATCCCTCTGTCTTTGAATACCCCACCCGTGCGGTTGAAATCTTGCTCTTTGCAAAGCATACATCAACACGGCTTCCTCCCTCGAGTCGTCAAAGAGGATGCCGTCCAGGAACCCTTTACACTCGATCCTTCATCTCTCTTCACACCTATGGGACTTGAAATAGGCATAGCTAGCCGCAGATCGGATTTACCGCCTGAAAAAAGATGGAAACGATGAGGTCAATGTTTTCATTACAGATACGGGTGGGACACACATTGTAACCTGCTGCGAAAATCACATCAACGTGGTAGGTGTATTGAAACCGAATTATCATACAATGGCCATCCTTGCTCAAGCAGTATCCCTTCTCAAACCATTTTTATATCTTGCCAAAGCCCGATTCCTACTCTCCTTGTGATCCACGCACATTTGAGGATACGCTTTCACCCCTGTTGCACCTCTATGATGAGGGTCATGGATTGCTTTGCCCTTCACACCTGCCAACTCCAGCACCCACCTTCTTATATACTCTCCATCAGGATCGAATTTCTCACTCTGCAAAATCGGATTGAAGATCCTGAAATACGGCTGCGGATCCACACCTGTACTCGCGCTGAAGCCCCACCCACCATTGTTACTCGCAAAATCCCCGTCAATCAGATTCTCCATGAAATACCGCTCCCCCATCCGCCAATCGATCATCAGATCCTTGGCCAAAAATGAGGCAACGCCCATCCGTGCGCGGTTGTGCATGTAGCCCATCTGTCTAAGCTGCCTCATCGCGGCATCGATGAATGGGTAGCCGGTCATGCCATTACACCACTTGTCGAACAGATCCTGATCATACTCCCACTCGATGTTCGTGTACTCAGGTTTGAAGGGCTTGTTCATGCAGACGTAAGGCCAGTGGACGAGAACGTGTTTGTAAAAGTCCCGCCAGCCGACCTCGGAAATCCAGCCCGCGGTGCCTTCATTGCCGCCGTCAAGCTTCTTGGTGCTGTTTGCATCTTGGGCCGCAGCAACGGCGGTACGCGCTGACAAGGTTCCAGAGGCCAGATGGGGAGAAATGACAGCTGTGCTGTTGGCTGCGGGAAAGTTGCGCGTTTCTTTGTACTTCTTGATCCTCTCGGCAACGAACTTGTCGAGACGAGCTCGAGCTTCGTGCTCGCCCGCCGGCCACATACTTGAGAAGCGTTTCTTTTCCTCTTCCATAAGGCTCTTGTTCTCGGGGACCTCCGGTACAGGGACATCGAAAAGCTTGTTGAAATCATTCCTCGCGCTCTCGGGGTTGCTCATAGGTGGATCAATCAGATTCAAATGATGCGGGTGAGCTTTGAGATAGGCAAGCCAGGCCCTGAACCATGGTGAGTATACGGCATACTGTTTCCCGGCGCCCGTTGACAGTTCTCCTGGTGCCACAACACATGTGTCGGCAACGACTTCTACTGCAATCCCTCGTCCTGCTGCCAGACTGGTGAGACGAGCTTCCCGTCGAAGTTCGTCAACCTCATACTCAACATTGGCGAAAAGATGGGAAGCGCCCCAGGACCCGCACAGCTCCAGTATCCGCTCAGGGATGGTCCGTCTCTTTCCCACAGTCTCCATATACAGAGGTATGTCAAACTCGGCCAAATCTTCCCTGAGGATTTTCAAAGTCCGAAGTATGAAGTCTACTCTCACAGGACTCGTCATGTGGGCTTTGAAATCCCCAGGACTGACAATGTACAAACATATCAAGGGAACATTCTTGCTCTTCGCCTTCTCGGATGCCAGGCGTAGCCCTTTGTTGTCCGTTATCCTCAGATCCCGTTTAAACCAATGTACCACCGCGTTCTTGACGGGTACGTGGTCTCTGATCTCCTTCGTTTCCTCCTGCGTCCTCTGCAGCGTCTCCATCGGTTTCTCAATTTCCTTTGAGACATACATGGCGCAACGCTCACTCGACATTTGCGGAGGGTAGAACTGACGATCTACTATCCCATACTCCTCTTCTTTCCGCGAGTGGTCAAATTGTAAGCTTTCGCTTTTGGCCCTCTTACTGCCAGTAGATGGCGAAGGCGGTGCCTTGCGCTTTGTACCATTGGACGCGCCATTGATCGAGGCCATGGTGAATTAGATGTATCAAGAATGATGGGTAGCAAGACCGTGTTCTCAATTGTGGTGGCAATGTCTTTTGCGATTCATTGAGAGATGCAAATCCTACTCTAGCGCTTGGGGAATGCAAGCTTCCTGCATGGATGACGTCGGCATCTGGAGATCTTAGCGTCCAAGGATGGAATGTCACCAAATAAGGTTCACGCTACCTTTCTAGCGCTCTATAAATTTAGCGGAAATCGATCGCGTTTCTTTGGTGGTGACACCCCCCATCGCTCCACGACCTTGTAACGAATGCCTAATCAAGCATAGCAGCCGATATGCCGCGCGCTTCCAACGCGTTTGATGAGGTGAGGTTGATATGGCTGTCAGGGGCAACGGGTAGCAATACCTTCTTGTTGTATCAAAGATCTTTCGTTGACTCGTTTCCAACAATACAAAACTTTTCTTTGATATTGTTAAGGGGCAATGGACGAGAAGGCGAAAGATGAGAGCATTGAGGAGTAAAGGGGATAGAACGAATAGGGAAGGAAACTTGGAATCAGGAATATGGTCAAAGAACGAGATTACAAGAAGAAGAAAATTTGGGGGTTTTTGGACGTGAATGACGGTGTGAATATATCTATTTACACGTCGGTCTGCGCACGTCCCCTCCTCATGCAGTCTTTCTGTAACATGAAAAGAAAGCAATTCTATCTGCCTAACCTGTAGGTCTTGTGAAATCCATCGCTAACTCTGTATGCAACCCTTTGTTTCCGTATTTACGCCCTCGCTATATGTGCTTCTACTCATGTTTTCGTGATCAGACCATTTGAGCTGTTCAGCTGAAAATGTGTGACTTCTTTGCTTTCCGGCAAGTTCCAGCATCACAACGCTTTGCAGCGGTCGTACCAGAAGAGCCTGTCGATGGGTTTTGCGTGGCTGCCCCACTGGCACTGGGCGAAGAACTGGCACTGGGCGAAGAACCGGCAGTGTTGGCAGCAGGACTAGCGACTGGCGTTGCGGTTCCTGGAAGCGTTGGCAGCGCTGGTGAAGCCCCGGCGCTCCCAGATGGTTGGGAAGCTTCTGGTGATGCTGGAGTATCTGAGGCTGAAGATGCTGCTGGAGAACCCGAAACTGCGGGGACCTCAGCTGCTGATGTAGGTCCCATAAGGGGACTGGTCATCTGTAAAGAAGATGGCATCGCTGATGGCTCCTCCGAGTTTCCGGCCGTGGGATTTAGAGTCAGAGTGCTCGTCGCGGTCTGCGCTGCGGACTGGAAGATCGTGGAAGTGCCTGATGTCACTGTTGTCGTTGCGGGGGGCTGAGCTGCTGAATCCTGCGCTCCAGAGTTGGCGGCAGCAGGGTTGGCAGAGGCGGTATTGGCAGCCGCAGGGACGGCAGCGGCGGTATTCGCAACAGTAGGGTTCGCGGCCGCAGAATTGGCAGCTGGCGGGCTGGCAGGCATGTTGGCTGATGCAGTTGGACACCCTCCCGGCGCTTGCTGTTCTGTGACAGTCACTGTCACCGGAGCCTGGGTGTGCACTTGAGCCGCAAGTTCCGATATCACCTGTGATCCAAGGACCGAAAGAACGATGGATTCAGCAGACGCGAGACCCGATGGCGCATTTGCAGGCATAGAGGACGCTGGGGCTGCTTGAGTTGCTTCGGCGGCGGCTTGATTTGGTTGTTGAACCGCAGCAGCGACGGGAGCAACGGCTGATGCTGCTCCTGAATCAGGCTGAGATGCCGCGGCTGCATTGTTCTGAGGAGCAGAAGATGCGGCTACTTGGCTCGAAGCTGGGGCGGCAGCGGAGGGATTGGCCAAGGAAGATACCAAAGATGGTATTGCCATGCTATTCAGGTTTTGTGCTTGCGCTGCTCGAGCCCCTAGACTCCTCTCCTTTGAAGCACTTTTCACGTCAACGTCCATGCAGGTCGTATAGATCTCGGCCTTGCCTTTTGGAACGGCGGGATCGACATTTGGCTCTGTCGGCCAGTCCCACACCCAGTATAGAGTGTAAGCTTTGCCGGCTGGAGCGTCATCGGGGATCTTTATGTCCGTTTGACACCATAGGTCAGTGCCCATTGTCTGGTCGGGAGAATGAGGATATTGCGATTGCCGGGCTTGGGAGATGGCGCCAGAGTTGACCTGATAGCAGCGACCATCATCATAATTCTGGGTCGCCAGAAGTTTGCCTCGCTTGTCACCTCCTGTGCCTGCGGCATCCCATTGCTTGTAAACATCAAGGAAGTTTTCTGTCGGTTTGGGCTGGGTGGTACCGTAAACGTAGACTGTTCCACGATTTGGAGGCTTGCCTTTCTGATTCTGCGGAAGGGTGACGTGTCCGTTCTCTTCATAGCGGAGAGCGATCATGTTTCCAGGTTGGACGGATAAGCGAGGGAAGCCATTGCTCTGATACTGCTCCTGCTGACTTTTCCTACACATTGCATCGGTTGCACTGATACCGTCAGTATCAAAGTCGCGTGCCTCGAGCGGGTCGCTAGGGGGCAGGATGTGAACGAGTGATGTGTCCGTAAAGCCGGGCGCCGATCGAGGCGTGAAGTTTCGCGCATAGCCTGGAGTGCCTGTGAACTGGCCGCTCGAGTCGATAATGTTCATTTGCTCTATCCACGAGTGCGCTGAAGTTGAAGGGCAATACGTCGCGAGTGCCACCAGGGCAGCTGCGAGAGTGGCGTACATGGTGGGGAACTGGTGAGTTGGATCAGGTAAAGTGGAATGAGTGTTTGTGTACGACCTGCGTTTGAGTTGGAATGTGATAAACAAGCTATCTCTGGACCGAGAATGTATGACAGGAGAATGAACAAGGAATGGCTTGGTAATAGTGCATTGAACAAGTGTCGAGAAAGGAAGACAATGCACGCGCAGCGTGCTGATTGTCGAACAAAGAACTGAATGTGCTCTTCGAGAAGAATGGATTGTAGGAAGAAAGGGAACAATTTGGCAAAGGAGAATGCAGTGTCACAAACAATGGCCTGTAACGAGGGGAGACCAGTGGCGATGACTGCCACCATCAACGGTTGATGATGTGAATTATCACGGGACCTGATTCCGAGTGTAGTACAGGAACATAATCCAGGTTTATCACAGAATAGCCATATTTTCCCGTGAGAAGACATCGCAGAAGCAGCAATGTCCAATAAAGTGAGAACAAAAAGAGAGTACCAAACACGTTTGAGAAGCGATAGACTATTCCTGGCTTCAGAGAAAATTCGTAGAGCGCGAAGCACAAATAATATCTACAAATTGCTCAAGGCCAGAAAGACCAGCTGAGTTTCAGAATTTTGAAACGACGTCTCTATCTGTGCTGGAGGCTTCAAAGCATGAGGCCAGGACGTGAGGTTGATGAGTGGCCGTGAGGCCTTGAGTGAGGATTGCGGGTGGCCAAACTTAGCTGGCCATGTTTCAAATTCGCCAAGACAGCTGCCCGACCAATCGAAAGCTTCAGCTGACTTTGGAGCTCGGGCACTGCGGGTACTCCCTTCTCGCTCCTCACGAGAACTTGCAAAACGTGCATGAAACAATGATAACGCACGTTGACAGCGTTCACTGGAGGTCGCGCGGAAACTCGAAGCGCAACATCAACTGCCTCAACGTGCATAATTGAAGTGCGTCTCACCTGATTGACCAGACTCAGCAGCGAGTACGGAGTAGAGCTATTCTGGGAAACTCAGGGGCAGACTAGCCAAGAAATGACTTCAACCACAGACAAAAGCGAATTTAAGCCTGCATTGCTCGTCGTGGACATGCAAGAGGATTTCTGCCCACCTGTAGGCGCTTTGCCTGGATTTTGCTCGTGAGCGTGAACAATAAGAGCTCATGCTGTTACAGAATGGCAGTCTTGCAGTCGCAGGAGGACGAGATATCGCCGTACCTATCAATGAGTTGCTGTCTTTGCCCTTCGTCTTGAAGGTCGCCACAAGGGATTGGCATCCCAAGCATCATATCTCCTTCGCGTCATCGCATCTTCCTCCCAACAATAAGGCCTTCGAGTCCTCTGTTTCAATTCAAAATCCATCGACTCCAGGGGAACAGCGTAGCATTCCCATCTGGCCTTCGCATTGTGTTGAGAACACGCCGGGCGCAGAGATCATTCCAGAGATAGACGTGTCCAAGATCGACATCATAGTGGACAAGGGGAGAGACGCACGTCTAGAGATGTTCTCGGGCTTCGCGGATGTCTTTGGTCGTAAGACGTCCCCAGCAGCAAGCCATGATCTTGCCGAGCTTCTGAATGGCAGCTCCGTCACTCACGTCTTCACGGTTGGTCTTGCTGGAGATCACTGTGTCAAGTGCACAGCTCTAGATGCCAACAAAGAGGGTTTTGAGACAGTTGTCGTAGCCGAGGCTGTCAAAAGCGTCGACCGAGGCCCTTCCGGGTGGGGGGAGGAGTTGGAAAACGCAGGTGTGAGGGTGGTTCAGCTTCACGGTCGAGAAGTCGCCAGAGTTAAGAGTCTCAATTGAATACCGATGCTCCAAGTTCCATGAATTCAAGATGATTCCAATCCCTCCAAATACCGTAGGCGATTATAAAGAGTGAATTTCATAGGCCGCCAACTAGCGCGTTTCTGCAAGATTAGGTTGGAAGATCTGTTGCCGCCCTGTCGTCATCAATGCAGCTAGCTGCTGACTTCTGGCAACGCGCTCCTGCTCGCTCTGTTTTCTTTCTTGCGTCGCCTTGCAGATTGGAGTAACCGAGTCGCAATTGCAGTACACGAATAGAAACCTCTAGACACTTCGCGAACATGGTCTCATCCAAAGGAAAGCCTACTGACCCGAAGCTGCGCGAAGAAGCAAAAGAAGGTTTGTTGTACCTCCCCTTTGTTTTGGCGGACGCAGCTGAAGGTCGCGACGCAGATGTGAAGCAGATGCCGAACAAGGACGGCGGTGGAAAGGGCCAGATGGCAGCATGGAAGGTACGCGACTCACTCTGAGCTATGCACACCCTTCCTTTGCGCTCGATTCACGCGACGCAGTTCGATTTTTGTGTCTTCACAGATGCTGACAAGATGGTCTACAATCTAGGCTGGAAAGATCTCCCAAGAATACGAGAAGCGTGGTGGCGGTTACGAAAATGAACCTGGTTCTGCCAATGAGCCTACGAAAGGCGCACCCAAACCCAAGTCCGATGACAAGAAGCAGAAGGAAGTGAAGGAAGATGGCGGCGAGGAGGAGAAGGAGGACAAGCCAAAGGCGAACTCTGGCAAGAAGGCGACTGCGAAGAAAGCCGACAGCAAGCCGAAAGCTCCTAAGAAGGAGAAGAAACCGCCAGCTGAAGGAACGCGCAAGAGTTCGCGCGTTAGTAACAAGCGGAGCGCAGACGCTCAAGAGGAGCAGCCAGCGGCGAAGAAAGCAAAGAACGGCAAAAAGTAGATGGACGGCGAGGCTGCTTCTAGTGTCCTGGCTGATTTCTTACTTTGGTCTCCTGGAGAGAGTTCAGTGGATTGTATGAGGAATTGGACATTTGCCGCGTGCGTTTCAGGGGTACAATCTAGATAGTTTGAATCATAAGGTTCCTACGTTGGCCCATCTTCGGCGTATATGCACCTTCATTGAAGAGTAGTCATACAGTAGATGCCATCTGCATGAGCTTATCAGCCTCTGAAACTGGTGTTGTAGCATATGTCTCGCGTGGCCTGGTGATGTTGGAGGAGAACTGGCATCGCATATCGCCGTTATTTCGCCTCCAAGGCTAGACGGTAGACGAGAGGCTAAACCGTTTGGCGTCTTTTGATTTGCTGCCTATCTCGACCGCACATTTAGCAGCAAATCAAGTTTTGTCGACATCGAATTTTTATGATCCCTGAACAGCTTCAATTGTGCTGATCGTTGCTACCCAGAAGGGCGCCGTCACAGAGCCAGTTGCGTACTAGCATGTAAAATTGGCCAGTCGCCCACTCTCCGACATCCCTTCCTTTGTCTACCTCTACATCACGAACGCTGCGCAATCTTTCAACGTTCGGCTTGCTCCAGGCACCTGTACTGGACTTGATCGGCTCAGGGACGATGAAGCAACCTTCATGCGTACGTCGATGTTACAATGAAAACCAATGGCGATAAGACCAGGCCTGGATTGAAAGCTTACCTTTCTTATAGGCTCCCCGCTCCAGGTAGCAAAGCTGTCCTACGAGCATCCATTTCTCTTTCCCAATTCCCCCTCTCAACACCGTGACAATGCTTGGAGCTTCTCTATTACCCGCTCGCCTTCGTCACGAGCACAAACACACGGGGCCTACCCTGAACCCTAGTTACCTGAACAAACAAATCACCAACGTGTTGCAATGGTTTTCTCGCAGTGCCTTCACACATCCTATACATACAATTGTGTCTGTCGCCTTACTGGCTAGCACCTGCTACGTAGGCGTATTGGAAGGTAGCTTGCTTGACCACACAAGCCTGTCGAACAACATCAGAAGTACAGATTTGGCCTCTTTGGCCTCAGCCGGCCGAAAGCTGCAATTGGGCGACGAAACATCCTGGAGATGGAAAATTGATCCCGCCTTTGGAAAGGATCGAGTTGAGGTTTATTTCGTGCTCATGAACTGGAGATTTCTCGACTAAACCATCTATTAGGATGCTCAACAGCTGGTCCTCCTGACTCTTGTCTTTCCGGATTCACTCTCAAACACTTCTCCCCGGAACGCGCCCTTACCAAAGGAGGTCTTTACGCACAAAAACAGATCCGTGCAGCTCCTGCCTTCTACAGGCAACCCGTTGCACTCGATCTCGAAAGATACTTCCCTAGCCTTTGCTGTACCATACGAAACTGCCTCAACCTGCCTGGACGAGGTGCACGAGATACCAGTGCGTTCACTTGCAGAGACCGCCGTCATTAGCGAAGAGCAAGACATCGCAGACTCCAGACGATGGATCATGAATGCTGCCAAATCGGATCGTGGCTCTTCTGGGTCGTCTTTGGCCAAGTCCACCCGCAGCGCGTGGACCGGTTTTGTAGACCTACTCAAGGTACCTGTCAGAATATTCCGTACATACATCTGGAAAACTAACATTCGCACAGAACGCGGAAACCTTGGACATTGTCATCATGATCCTTGGGTACCTGGCCATGCATCTGACCTTTGTATCCTTGTTCATGTCGATGAAACACATGGGCTCAAATTTCTGGTTGGCGACTTCTGTCCTAATATCCTCCGTCTTCGCATTTCTCTTTGGCTTGATCGTGACCACGAAGCTTGGAGTGCCCACTAACCTGGTGCTGCTATCCGAGGGGTTGCCGTTCCTGGTGGTCACAATTGGGTTTGAAAAGCCCATTATCCTCACAAAAGCCGTTTTGGCAGCGTCCTCTGGGCACAAACGCCTGGGATCCAAGGTCGAAGCGGACATGATGAACGGTCCAAGTACATCGAAAACCATTCAATCGTCCCTTCACAGTGCTGTCCGAGATAAAGGGTTCGAAATCATGAGAGGCTATGCGATTGAGATAACCATTTTGGTTTTAGGCGCCTTCTCCGGAGTTCAGGGTGGATTGACGCAATTCTGCTTCCTTGCAGCTTGGATCCTCTTTTTTGACGCCATCTTGCTCTTCACATTCTACACTGCTATACTCAGCGTCAAATTAGAGATCAATCGGATCAAACGTCACGTTGCCACCAGTAGAGCACTCCAGGAAGAAGGGATCAGCAGACGTGTTGCTGAGAATGTAGCCACGAACGAGGAGCTGTCAAGATCTAGAAGTGATGACCAGGCCTTCGAAAACAACGCCGCCGGTCGACGATCTATCGTATTTGGCAAAAAGGCCCGGGATAGCAGCATTCCGAAATTTAAGGTCTTAATGGTCACGGGCTTCCTTTTGATCAATACGGTGAACCTTTGCGCGATACCTTTTCGCTCCAGCAAGAGCGCTGCAGCCCCTGCAGTCATGACAGGCTTCTCCAATGTACTCAGTCCCCCATCTTTGGACCCATTCAAAGTTGCCCAAAATGGCCTGGAATTCCTCTACCATCAGGCATTTGAAAAGGATCGGTCTATCATGGTCACAGTACTTCCGCCTATCAAGTATGACATGAATCTTTCCGAGCAGGCACCAGGCAGCGACGAGGACAATTTTCTTGATGGCGACTATACGGATCATCTTCTTGATTATGTTGTTGGCGGCCGGGTAGTTGAAGGTGTCCTCAAGAGTCTAGAAGACCCAATTGTGAGCAAATGGATCATTCTTGCCCTGACGATCAGTGTCGTGCTCAACGGATATCTCTTCAATGCCGCACGGTGGACTATCAAGGAGCCAAGAGGGGATGCCCAAGCTGCTACAGGCTACCAAAATCGAGCTCAAGCCCCCGTCCCGGACAAAAACCCCAGGTCTCAAGATCCGGAGCCTGTGAGCAATGAAAAGTCGACGATCGTGAATGAAAACGTGCCAGTCAACACTCAACTTGGTAAAGAGCCGAGAACGCTTGCTGAGCGCGAGCAAATGTTGAAGGATAGGCAAGCAGCCTACTTGACGGACAGCGAGCTCACGGAATTGACGGTCCGTGGCAAAATCCCAGGATACGCCCTTGAGAAAACACTGGACAATGCACGTGTAATGACGAAATTGGAGTCTTTGACACGGGCCGTCAAGATCAGGAGGGCACTCGTCTCGAGGACGCCTGCTACCTCTGAATACACAAGCCGATTAGAGAAATCCGATATACCCTACGAAACCTACAACTACGAGAATGTGCACGGCGCATGCTGTGAGAACGTGATAGGGTACATGCCGATACCGCTTGGAGTGGCTGGACCAATGATCATTGATGGCCAATCTTACTACCTTCCGATGGCGACGACAGAGGGTGTACTTGTCGCTAGTACCAACAGGGGGTGTAAGGCGATCAATTCTGCCGGTGGAGCGACGACGGTGTTGACGGGGGATGGCATGACCCGTGGTCCCTGCTGTGGCTTCGAAACTCTGGCTCGCGCCGGAGCGGCAAAGGTTTGGCTCGATTCCGAGGATGGCCAAAAAACGATGAGACGAGCGTTCAATTCGACGAGCCGGTTCGCTCGACTACAAACCATGAAGACTGCGCTGGCCGGCACTTACTTGTACATTCGGTTCAAGACCACCACCGGCGATGCGATGGGAATGAACATGATCTCCAAAGGGGTCGAATGCGCCTTGAATGTGATGATGAATGAAAGCGGCTTCGAGGACATGGCAATCATCTCGCTTTCGGGCAACTACTGTATCGATAAGAAACCGTCGGCGATTAACTGGATCGATGGGAGGGGGAAAAGCGTGGTCGCTGAGGCCATCATACCCGGCGAGGTTGTCCGCAGCGTGCTGAAGAGCGACGTCAACGCGCTGGTGGAATTGAACACAAGCAAGAACTTCATTGGCAGCGCGATGGCAGGTAGCATTGGAGGAAACAACGCTCACGCGGCCAACATTGTCACTGCCATGTTCATCGCTACAGGTCAAGATCCAGCGCAGAATGTCGAGAGCAGTAATTGCATTACGATCATGCGAAAGTAAGTCTTCATCCTTGGCCTCACAGCTCAGCTGTGGCATTGCGACTGACTGTGTTAGTCTCAATGGAAATCTCCAGATCTCAGTCTCGATGCCGTGCATCGAAGTGGGCACTATAGGAGGTGGGACTGTCCTCGAACCGCAAGGGGCCTGCCTTGATCTGCTGGGTGTGCGTGGAGCCCATAGCATCACCCCTGGAACTAACGCACGGCAACTGGCACGAATAGTTGCTGCTGCTGTGCTTGCGGGGGAGCTTAGTCTCTGCAGTGCTTTGGCTGCCGGACATCTTGTCAAAGCTCACATGGCGCACAATCGCAGTGCGGTTCCAACCCGATCAAGCACTCCAGTGGCGGCTGCTGTGAGCAGTGCTCCTAGCAAAGGCCAAATGGCTGAGGGATTGAGCATGACCAGCGTGAGGTGAAGGGGGACATGAGCGTCGCTCGATCTTGGACTGGTCTCATCACACCAATGGTCCCACGGCCATGCCAGCCCGCTCAAAGTGCTTGGTGTTCTCATCTGAGGTACCATTGAGTGTAGCTCAAGGGAAGGAAGGATTTCTACCGAAAGCATCATCAGCGCACATGCATACCCTGGAGAGGGCAATTGTGGAAACGAGCGATGCAATAGACAGATAGCTGTTAACATTAGAACAAGACTTATTAATCCGTGTTGAGAAAGTATGGTTGAGTCGCCTTTGCAACTAAAAATCTAAGAGCGAAGACACCGATTAGAGGCTGAAAAGGGGTTGGTGGTTTGATTGGGTACCAGACGAGCCAATCAGGAGCGTGGAAGGGGGCAACGGTTTTTCCCAGTGGAGCTGTACCACATTTGAGCAACCAGTGCATCTAGCGACGAAAAGGAGACTCATGACTGGTGCCTCATGTCCTTCTCTCCACTGGTCTTCGCAAAGCCTCAAGCTCAGAAGCATTTCCCTCAGAACATATGGTATCGACTTTCACTCCGAGCACTTATGCGCATCCACGTGAGACCAAAAGGCGGCGCGTAACGGGTAAATCGTCTTTGTTTCCAACCTCTGACAGCCGAACGATCACTGTCACCGTCGTCATTCCTTGATCTTTGCCTTTGCCACGTTGATCAGCCTTGCCCCCATATTCACTCTCGACTCCTCCAAATTATGAATGGGCATACCGCCGGCCCACCTCAACTCTCACCTAACGGCAGTGAGTGGTCGGGCTTCTCTCATTACAACAATTCTGCTCCGCCGCCGCGATCGCCGGGCTTCGGACATCATCACAACCGAAGTAATCTCATAACTCCTCCGGTATCAGGCTCTTCAAATGGGACTCAAGTTCGCATGTCGAATGGCATGAGCGGCCCTCGTCCTGATGGGCCGCGCCCTGGTGGACCCTCACCCCCTAATTCCATTGGGGCGCGCTCAAGCTATGGAACAACCATGTCTTCTTCGGATGTAAGAAGGAGGCAGACCATGCCGGCCGAAGAGAGGCTATCGCAACACTACGCCATCTTGAAAAGATTCTTGGGCCAATCGCTGCGAGACGAGAAAGGCAACATGAAGCCGAATAAAGCCCGAGACAAGCTTCTACGTCTATCTGGCGTGCAGTTTCAAGAGCTCAGTACTGATGTCTACGATGAGCTTTTGAGGAGGCAAAGCGCCCAGGGCCAACAGATGAATGGACCCGGCCAGGTGCCGCAGTATCTCCTCCCAAGAGACAATTTCCATCCAAAACGTAACCAAGCCCGGCAAAAGCTGGCAACGCTGCCGCCCCCAAGATTCAGAGACCTAGCCACCGACGTCTTCTATGAACTGGAGAGGAGGTATCCCAATTTTGCCGGTCGCGACATCCCCAGGAATGGGAGCCCAGCTCTTGGGCCCCCAAGCCGAGTCGGCACCCCGAATGGCATGAGAGGCTCAGGGTACGGGCCCAGAAATCACTCTTTGTCGGGCCAAGGGCCTGGAGCGATGGGAGGACCGGCTGGGCCGGAAGACCCCTACGGGCGACCAACAGCCAAACAATTCCAGAGCAATACAATCATCCCGAACAAGAGTACAATGGTCGAGGATGACGACGATGATGGCCTCAGTGACGTTTACGCCAGCAGGAGAGATACGACTTTGACCACCCGGAGCGCTGGCGTTTCTGAAAAGGACCGCAAGGCGATTGCGGATTTTGAAGCGCAAGTGAATGAGCTGCAGACCAGGATCAAGGGTTTGGAAGAGAAGATCCAGGAGAAAGACACTGCCATAGGGGATCTCAATGAACAGCAATCGGTAAGTGCCAGTCCCTTCACACCCAACTCCCCAAATACTGACTTGCGCTTTCAAGAATGCGGCGAGCGAGCGCGATAGGTTCTCGGACCTCCAATCCGATCTTGAGACAAGGCTCCGGAGTGTCAACGAGCTCAACACGAACATGCAGTCCGAGATCGATCGAATGCGAAGCGAACAGGCTGCAAGTGAAAGAGAGCTTAGGAGCCAAATAGATGCCATGACAAGTCAAGCCCAGGGAGGCACTGAGTGGAAATCCCGCTATGAAGCTTTGGACCAGTCACATCAAGCAACACGCGTAGAACTCTCGCGGCAGGAAGAGGTGACATCCCAGGTTAGGCAGGACGCCAAAGGTCTCCTTACAGAGATGAAAGCCTTATCCGAGCGTGGCATGGATTCCATCAAGCGGGAAGAACAACTGGTCAACCACGTACATCGATTGGAGAGCGAGGTTCAGCAGTGGAAGGGTAGGTATACCCGGGCAAAAGCGCAAGCCAGGAGCACGCATACCTCCTCCAAGATCATATCCGCGCATCCTGTTGATGCTGGATCGATGGCTACTAACGCTGTTTTTACGGCACAAGATGGGGTCATCAAAGATGCACATGTCACGCGATTCCAGATCGCTGTTGACGAGCTCCTTGATTCGGCGCGAACTTCGGAGCCACAATCTGTGCTCTCACATGTCAAGAGCGTCATCGTTGCCGTCCGAAATATCACCCTGGACCTGGATCGTATACAGGCAAGAGCAGAAGGGGACAATGAACAACGGCAGAAGATCAAGGGCAAGATCTCTGCAACGGCCAACAATCTCATCACAGCAGCTCGGAATTTTGCTGGCGCACGAGGCTTGTCTCCAGTGTCTCTTCTAGACGCAGCAGCATCGCACCTATCGAGCTCGATTGTCGAAGCCATACGAATTGTGAAGATGCGACCGTCTCCAGTGGACAAGCTGGACGATGACGGCAACAGTGACGTTGTCGAATATCCTGCAGACTACTATGGCCTCAGTAATGGCCGATTTAGCGGCGACTCCATGTATAGCATCGAAAGCAAACCTCAGCTCAGCTCGCGCACCTTCTCCGGAGACGGACATCAGGCGGTTCCGAATAGCGTTTCGAATGGCGCATCGCCGAAACAGGAGCCCACGAGGCATCCCAGCAACATGGAGGGAGATGTGGCAGAGCTCAAGGTGAGTTTGACCGGCATGTGTTCCTTGATGGAGTGACTGTGCATGCTTAATGGTCTCCTAGAATTTCCTTGATTCTCGAACAGACACGCTCCGCGCAACCCTTCAATCATTGATATCGTCAATACGGACATCAGCGCCTCCGCATGATGTTCTTGACTCCTTGGCCTCGATGACATCCACTGCGAGCCAGATCATCCATCAAACCGCCCGATCTGTGCCGGAAGGTTCGAAAGCCATGGACATTGCCGACACGCTTGCTCAATTGGTGGAAAGAATGGAGGACCAGGGGCGAGAAGGAGAGCAAGTGAATAGCGAAAGTGTGTGGAAAGAATACGTCAAGGAGCTCCCGCCTATAGGATTCGAGATGGCTCGGGAGGTCAAAGAATTGGCATCATGGGTAGAAGGAGAGGTGAACGGGGGGGATTTCAGCTAAAGATGGGGAAATGCTTCGGCGATGGCCGAATTGTCAGGAGCATGGTGTGACGATTTGTTTCACGATGTCACCGCATCAGGATGAGGTTGACATTGGAATATGACAGGCTGTAGAAGTTGGATTGGATAATTGCATTGGGAAGGGCGCGTTTGGGCAGGCCATGTGGCAGATGACTACAATATGGTCCATGGACAGATCTAATGAGCAGCATCGTTATAGGCTTATAGCAATTCCCCGATAGGACCGATGGATCGATCTTGCATACGTAGAATTAGATGACTAGATCAATCTAATAGATCTTGAGCTCTTGAGACCAAAGACGTCTATCAAAAAGGGGATAGGAGGCAGATGTCGGGCATCTCCGACGTCCTGAAGAGAGATAGCTTGCGGGGGCTTCTGACAGCTTTCAAAATGTCATTCACGAGACTGGAGCTGTGGTAGACAGCCGCATGCTTCGAGATGACCCGGGTAGAGTGTCGCATTGAAGCTATACAGGAACATGCAATAAACTGCACACAAAAGCCCCAGCAGCTACCACCACTCCCCTGAGCCACTCGCCACTCGCCACAGTTAAAGGCCGAGCTTCAGCCTGTTCAGACTTCTGAGGCATATCTGACGAATCACAGTACAGCTTGTCTTATCGCCAGGGTCCCCCTAGCGACCTACACTAGCCCCCCATCCATCATCAATCCGTGTCAATATGCTCGCTTGCACCGCTGCTCCCGTCACTACCGAAGCACCAATGCACGATGCTAAGCAAAGCTTCCCCCCACCTCAAGCGTTACCATTCAATGCCACTTGCCTTTCCTAGCCCGAGATCTGGCACGCCCCATTGCCGCCAAAACGTGCTATATGTCCGGCCACACCTTTCTTGTGCTGCTTGAATGGCTGATGCTGACCCTAGACCGGACAAGTGTCAGAGCGAAAAAGCTGGATCGGCGTTTGATTTGGACTCTCCCTCCAACCAAAGTGTCAGATGCCTTGCAGTCGGTAAAGCGGGAGACCCACTCACCACCACGTTACCCGGGCTGGACTTTTGGGATCCGCGGCAAATCGTCCTAAAGCAGGCACACGACCTTTTTTCCCCGTCTCCCGCGATCGTTCGGCATGCCTGGTGTCAGTGGAAGCTTGAGACTGTAAGTACCGTAGACTTGAAGAAGCAATCCTACGGCGGCGAGAAGGCAGCTTATCTAGCACTATCTCTCTTGACCTTGCAAATCATTTAAGGAAAGCGCCAATCTGGACATTGTGGTCTCCAAGATCTTTCTTTTGCATAAAAATCGTAAGACCCGTCGGCGACCTCCACTCGTCGCTGATTTCCTATATTCCCTCTTCTCCACTACCTCGCCTCCTGTCGAGGCTAAATATATAATTTCCTCTTGCCCCCCCCGTCCTCTCCGTTTTCCTCCCTGTCTCTGCTTCATCAAACCTCCGCTTGCGCTTTACCCCTCCTTCAGAAACAATCCTCCCCCCACATCTGAGCTGAACAGCTCCGCGACCCAGCAGTCCACCCCTCTGGTGAACTGCATCCACCTGCGATAATGGGTTCCGTGAAGAACGAGTACTATGCGTCGTCACACTCCCCCACCGGCACCGATATAGAAAAAGGAGGCCCCCCCACATACACCGACGAGGCCCCCGCTGTTTCAGGCGAGGTCTTCGTCCAGGGCGACACCCCCTATGCAAAGATTCAGCGTTTTGTTTCACGCTTCGGCGTCGAGCCGAGAGGGATCGAGCGTGTGCCCGAGAATGAGCGGACGGACTCAAACCTGATGAAAGTCGGCACCATGGTACGTTTCCCACTCCTCACAACTTGAGGCTCAGGGGGCGAACTGGGATACTGACAAATATGGCATTGACAGTGGCTATCCGCCAACATGGTGGTCTCCTCCTTTGCCATCGGCGCCCTTGCCATCCCTGTCTTCCAGCTCGGTTTCGTCGATTCGCTCCTCACCATCCTCTTCATCAATCTACTCGCCATCACCCCCGTCGCCTTCTTCAGCACTTTTGGCCCCCGCTTCGGTCTTCGGCAGATGGTGCTGTCGCGATACTTCTTCGGTTTCTACGGCGTGAAGGTGATTGCAGTCTTCAATTGCTTGGCTTGCGTGGGCTGGTCGTCCGTCAACGTGATCGTGGGTGCGCAGTTGATCAATGCGGTCAACACCGACGTGCCAGGATATGCGGGCATCATCATCATCGCGGCAGCGACCTTCTTGATCACCTTGTTCGGCTACAAGGTGGTCCACACCTACGAGTTCTGGTCCTGGATCCCCTGCTTCATCATCTTCCTCATCGTCCTCGGCGAATTCGCCCATTCGGGCAAATTCTCCAATCTGACGATGCACTCCGGTAATGCCGAAGCAGGCTCCATCCTCAGCTTCGCCGCGTCCGTGTACGGGTTCGGGACGGGCTGGACCAGCTACGCGGCCGACTACACCGTCTATCAACCCGTCACCGTATCGCGCGTCAAGACCTTCGCCTGGACCTACGCCGGCCTGATCTTCCCGCTCTGCTTCACGGAGATGCTCGGCCTGGCCATCGCGACGGCGACCTTGGATCCCGTCGACACCTCCTACGCGGACGGGTACTCGCAGTCGGGCATCGGCGGCCTGCTGGCGGCGGTGCTGTTCCCGCCGCTCGGCCGCTTCGGCCAGTTCTGCCTCATCATCCTCGCGCTCAGCATCGTGGCCAACAACTGCCCCAACATCTACTCCCTCACCTTCTCGCTGCAGGTGCTCGCCCGCTGGACCCAGGCGGTGCCGCGCTTCATCTGGACCTTCGTCGGCACGCTCGTGTATTGCGCGATTGCCATCCCGGGGTACAGCCACTTCGAGAGCGTGTTGGAGAATTTCATGTTGTTGATTGTGAGTTCTTACCCCCCCTTCCCCCCTTTGGACATTCTCCTCAAAATTTTGAAGAACGGAATGGCTTACAAAGCGTCATTTCCCCAGGGCTACTGGCTCGCCATCTACGAAGGCATCTCCCTGCCCGAGCACTTCATCTTCAAGAAGCGCCAGTACGACATCTCCATCTACAACTCGCGCGAGCTCCTCCCGCCCGGCGGCGCCGCCGTGCTGGCGTTTTGCTTCGGCGTCTTCGGCGCCGTCATGGGCATGGCGCAGGTCTGGTTCATCGGGCCCATCGGCAAGAAAATCGGCCTCCCCGGGTACGGCGGGGATATTGGCTTCGAGCTCGCGTTCGTGTTCGCATTTGTCAGTTATTGCGGCTTGCGGTATTTCGAGAAGAAGCAGTTTGGGCGGTGAGGGTCCGTTTCACCTCTCTTTAATGGGGGGGATGCTGCCACGCTTTTTTTGTTTTTTGCGAGTGTGTGGGAGGGAGGGGCATGTGTGAATTGGATGAGCGGGTCTTTTGTGTGTGTGTGATGTATATGAGGTTGATACTACTACTTACCACATTAGGCGAGAGATATCCCAAATGAGAAATTTTCGAGATATTTGAAAGTGGAGGTCTTTAAAGATACCTTCCCCCCCCCCCCAATAGTTGCAGACGCCGGATCGCCTCGCTTCACAACATCCTTGCCAGATATGCTTTAAATGGGACGTAGTCGGAACGCGATTGGATACAGTCATCACAGTCAAAACTCCCCACGTTTGGAGGAGATTCTCAAGCGCCGGGTCGCCACGTTTTGACCATGTACATTATGTGTGCTCATGCAAGCCACGTCCCGCTAGAATAGATACATATGACATTCGACACATTGTCGTGCTGGCCAATACGTCAAAAGGGGGGGTATCACGAAATCACCAGCCATACTTTACCATCCCATCATCCCCATTGTTCCGCCGGAAAACGCCTTTAGATATTCATACCCAAGCTTAGATGTTCAAGAATGATCAGAGGGGTCAAAGCTCCCATCCCTCCATGTTGGCGGAATGTTTCGACGTCTCGGCGATGTGTTCGCTCACATCTGCGGTGGTGGTGGTAGCGGTGCGTCCGCCACCTTCTTCTTCTTCATCATCATCATCACCCTGGTTGCCATCATCCAAAGCAGCGCGAGCATCATCATCATCATCATCATCTCCACCCTCTTCCACCTTGACATTCTCATCCCTCTCCGTCCCCTTCTTTTCCTTGGTCGTCCGGCCAACCCCCAACTCCGCCCTCCGCATCCCATAATACCGTTCCAGGCACCCTCTCCGCTGCGCTTGCGTCCACCCTTCCACCACGAGCGCGAACCCCGTGATGTCCCCCTCGAATCCGAACACCCTGGCCATCTCGCCGAGCTGGCGCCGGCGCACGGGGGAGGGGGGACGGTAGCGCCAGGGGATGGAGTGGATGGCTTTTCTTCTTTCTCTGCTCTCGGCGTCGGGGCCGTCGCTATCGCTGCTGCTGCTGCTTTGCTTGGCCATGATGGGGTCGAGATCATGGTCGTCGCCCTCGTCGTCCTCGTCTTTGATCAGGCCCCGATGATTATGATGTGCGGATTTGGTGAGCAGAGGGTCTTGTTGCGATTGCTGCGTCTCCCGCGCGAAGACGTGCCGATCGCCTCCCCGGCCGAACTCGGTGCTATCTTGGGCCTCCTGCGCGCGCCGCGATAGCTTGGCTTCGATGGTGGAGGAGCCGATGACTTCGCTGTTGGTGTGGGAGTACTCCACCCCGGCGGAGGCGAGGATGGCTTGGATGGGATCGCTCTTCTTGGTTGCGTTGGATTTGGTTTTGTTGTCGCTGGGTCTTTTGCGTTTGTTGGATTTGTTGTGGCCGGCGGCGGATTCAGCTTCGTCGATGATGGAGGCGGCTAGTTGCGACATCGCTGCGTTCTCATCCCCTTCTCTCCCCTGAGAGGAGCTTGATGGGCGATCGGCCTCCTCAGCGGCAGAGGCGAAAGGGTCGTCCGCGCCAGCGACAGCGTGGGAGCTTGAGGCTTGAGAATCATCGCCGAGATCGATGCCCGCGATGAGGACGCCGGCTTTGGATTCGGCGACGTTGGTCTTGTTGACGATGTCGCGTAGCACGACTTTCTCTTCCTGGAAAGTGAAGAGGTTGGCCAGTCCGAAGATCTCGCCCTTTTGATCCTTGTTTTCTTGGATGCCTTTGAAGTAGCGTCGCTCATGGCTGGCGGTGTAGCCGATGTTGGCTTGCTGCTGCTTGTAGATCTGGCGGGCATAGACAATTTCTTCGATGGTGCCTGCGGAGACGAGTCTGAAGACTTCGACGTCACGCACCTGACCGATGCGATAGGCGCGGTCTTGGGCTTGCAGATCATACGAAGGGTTCCAATTTGGGTCTACGACAACGACTTTGTTGGCGGAGGTGATGTTGAGGCCGACGCCACCGGCTTTGGTGCTGATGAGGAAGACGAACTGATCTGGGTCGCTGTTGAAGTCGTCGACGGTCTTGGCTCGGTCTTCGTATTTCATGGCGCCGTCAAGGTAGCTGACGTTGTACGTGGTATGTTGGAAGAGGAGTTGCAACATTTTGAGGAGCCTGACGGAATGGGAGAAGACGAGGACCTTGTCACCGTTGCTTTGCCAGAAGGCCAACAGCTTACGAAGGATCTTCCATTTGCCGCAGAATTCCGGGTTGGCGTAATTCATGATGCTATCTCGTGAAGCATAGAGCCGGCGCCAATCATGTGGCACGGCGACTTGAAGAATGTCGAGATCTTTCGACTGCTTCTCATTCAGATCCGTGGATTGCGGGATCAATGTGGCCAAATGGTTGGACACTTTCTGGAGATATGCTATCGAGGGAAAGACATATGTCTGCCATTTCCCTCCGCCAGGCAGGAATTGCTGACAACACCATCCAGCTTTTTTGCCAGATCCACACTCACAATCAGTTGCAGATTCTTTGATGTAGCGTATCACATCGCTGTCAATCATGTTCTGATAGGCGTCGGCTTGAGTTTCAGTGAGCGGGCAAAAGACCACACGATCGACTTTCTTCGGAAGCTGGTGAGCGATCAAAGTCTTCATCCTCCTCAGAAAGAACTGGGGGAGGAGGTTTTGCACCAAAGCCTTTGCAGTCTTCCGTGCTTTCGCCAGCTGATATACGGTAGCATCATGCGACTGTCCATACTTCAGAGGTATACTGATACTCTGTTGCCAGGTCGAGATAGGGCCAAACTTGCCGGGATTGGTCCAGTTGAGGAGCGTCCACAGCTCGTCGTAGGAGTTCTGAATGGCGGTACCGGTCAGGCCGATGCGGCAAAGGGCGTTGATCTCATTCATGGCCTGGGTGATCTCCGACCGGCGACCCTTGATTTGATGGCACTCATCGGCAATGACACAGTCCCACTCGACCATGTTGATGGCATCCTTGTTGATGCGATACGTGGTATAGGTGGTGATCATGACCTCAAGCCTTCCTCTCGCGGCTGCGTCCAATGTCTCTGATTTGAGTGCGCCGTGATATGCACCGATATGCCACCAACCCCATCGATTAAACTCGTTCTTCCAATTCTCTATCAGCGTGCCCGGACAAACGACCAGGATTCTCGGATACCAGTCAGCACCTAACCGCCTCATCTTTCGCATACGCTTCGCATCTCGTTCGTCACCTGTCTTGCCAAAAGCTGCCGTCAGGAAGGCGATGACCTGCACTGTTTTCCCGAGACCCATATCATCGCCCAGGATGCCTCCTGTCTGGTAGACGAAGAGACAATGGAGGAACTCGGTACCCTCCACCTGATAGTCACGCAACCACTGAGCGATCGGGGCAGGTATCAGACCGAGCGATTTCGGCATCTGTTTGTCTTTGTAAGGGGCTGATGTCTCGACCCGGGGGAAATCCGGCCTCTCAGCCAGTTCCTCCAAACGCTCGTCATCCGAGAAGAGGACATCGTCGTAACTTGGTGGCAGCCTCAGACCGGCCTCCTTCAGCTTCTCCGTTCTCTTGTCAAATTTGACTCGACGTTTCTGTAAGAAATCCGGCAATGTATACTCCATCAGATGGTCGTCCTCGTCCGATTCATCGCCCCACTGTCTCTGCTTCGGTCTGCCCCTGGATTTGCCATTCTTCGCGGAGGTCCTGGGCTTGTGCCCTATGCCAGATTCTTGTTCCACCGCCTTTGCCTTGCGAGTGCTTGCGGCGGCTTTCTTGCGCTTGCCGGACTTGCGATTCTTGAACTTGTTGTAGGCGTCCTCGCTGCCTTCGCTGGATGAGTAGCGCATGGCCTCTCGTGATTTGCGAAGGGCGTTGGCGTCTGTAGAAGGAACGCCATTCTGTTCTCCCTCCTCACTTGAGCTTTGGGTTGTGTTGTCCTCCTCTGCGACATCTGGGACGATGTGTCAGTAAGAGGGGCAAGTGTGCGAATCCATGGGATTATCTCACCGTCGATGAATTTTCTGCGGCTTAGCTGCTTGCTCTGAATAGGTCTACGATCCAGGTCATCATCGTCAGTCTCGGTGGACTCATCCAAGGCATCGCCCATTGCGCTGGTATGAAGAGAGGAGCCTGTTCGCAGAATGCTGGATGACGCGGGGCGAAATTGGCACTTGCCGCAATTCGCAAATTGATCATGACGAGGCTCGCACACTGCCAGACTGCAGACACTCCATCCAATTGTTGCGCAACATTCGCTATCACCCTAAGAAATATAGTAGATCGAAACTCCATTCCTGGTCTGACCAAGCCTCCACCATGCCCCTCGACACCTCCCTCTACCCGCTCACCCACCTCCGCCCCGACGGCCGACGCTGGAACGAGCTCCGTCGCCTGCACGCCCAAATCTCCACCAACACCGCCGCGGATGGGTCCTCCTATCTCGAAATGGGCAACACCAAAGTCCTCTGCATCATCAGCGGGCCCTTCGAGTCCCGCGGCGGCGGCGGCAGCGGCGGCGGCCGTCAACAACAGCGCGAAGGCCCCCAGCGTGAACACGCGGCGATCGCGGTGGAGATCAATCAGGCCGGCTTCGCAGGGGTGGAGCGGAAACGCAAGGGCAAAGGGGATCGGCGGGTGACGGAGATGCAGAATCTGGTGGCCAGCGCGCTGGGCACGGCCGTGTTTGGGCATCTGTATCCGCACAGCACGATCAGTGTGGCGTTGCATGTGCTGAGTCTGGATGGGGGATTGTTGGCCGCGTGTCTGAATGCGGCGACGCTGGCGATGATCGATGCCGGGGTGCCGATGAAGGATTATGTGAGTGCGTGCACGTGCGGATTGAGTCCGTTGGCGCCGTCGGCGTTGCGGGCCACGGGTGATACGCAGGATCCGTTGCTGGATCTGAATACGATGGAGGAGCAGGAGTTGCCCTATCTGACGGTGGCTACGTTGGGGGCAGGCGGGGACAAGGTTGTGGTCTTGTCCATGGAGAGGAGGGTGACGGTGGAGAGAATGGAGAGCATGCTGGCGACGGGTATTGATGGGTGCAAGCGCGTGAGAGATCTGTTGGATCAAGTCATAAGAGAAAGAGGGGCAAGAGTCATTGCTGATGGAGGCGGTGCGTGAGAAGGAAGCACCTCAGGGCAGGGGGCGGAGTGTGAAGTTGCAACGGTGGCATTGATGCATAGCGATGATACCCATGAAAGCCTGAACAAGCAATGGAAGGAGCGGACATGTACTTTTCTCGGATGATCAGGCAATCTTTTGCGTCAGGTCCGATTTGCGTGTGCTTGCAGACCTGAGGAATCTAGAGCAATGCGTGCCGCCAGATTGTCACCACCTTGTCACCACCTTCATGGGACGCTCGACTTCTCCGAATGGCTTGCCATGCCTTGCCTAGACTTGGCCGGCATCAACAATGGTGGGTGGCTTGCTGTACTTGATCGCGCCCGTGCCACTACCGCAGGCCTCAATCGCTTTCACAACGGCCAGTGAGGAGTCGTCAGCCACTTCGCCAAAGACGACGTGTTTCCCGTCCAGCCATCCAGTGACGACTGTGGTGATGAAGAATTGGGAGCCATTCCTGGGCAAACGCATCAGTGTCTGCAAAGCTGGAAGTCATGTCTGTTTGCGCCATCTTACGTGTTGGGGCCAGCGTTGGCCATGGACAAGAGGCCAGGGCGGACATGTTTCCTGGAGAAGTTCTCATCCGCAAACTTCTCGCCGTAGATCGACTTGCCGCCGGTGCCCTGTTGGAGCACGACCGGTTAGCAGGTTCTGCTCAAGCAAGGCAGGTCGCCCCCTGGGACGGATCGAGGACTTACATTACCGCGGGTGAAGTCGCCTCCCTGAAGCATGAAGTCTGGGATGACACGGTGGAACTTGGAGCCCTTGTATCCGAAACCTTTCTCGCCAGTGCAGAGAGCACGGAAGTTCTCGGCCGTCTTAGGGACCGCATCGTCGTACAAGGTGAAGTTGATGCGACCGGATTGAGCTGGGGATGAACACGGTAATCAGTAGGGGTCCGTGTCCAGACAACTTTCTGATGTGGTGCAAGGGGAAAATGACGATGAAACTCACCCTGGATTGTCGTGGTGGGCTTGCCAGATTGGTTCATGACAGGACCCTCCCAGGTGATATCGAAGTAAGTCTTGATAGCCATAGCTGCTGGAGATATAGAGAATGGTCTAGTTGATGGGGGTGAGTGTCGAGAAAGAAGGGAATTGCTGAGAAGGCGGGGTGTTGGTCGAGAGAAAAGGGTTCTGGTGGGGTAGGGGCAAGTGAGGGGCATTTCGGTTCCCTGTCTTTTTGCTCTTTTCTACTTTTCTCTGACAGTGGATGATGCAGTGGCCAGTGTGGCGAAGTGGGTTGCGCGCTTGAAGCCCCGTATTCCGTAATACTGCCAATTAGTGACTTGTGACGTGTCTCGCTTCCAATCTCCTCCCGCAAACAACTTTTCCGGTATCAAGACTTGACCTTGGGCACATGCAGATGGCACGACTTCAAGAGTCTAGAAGACCAGGAGTCCAGGAATGGCCACAAGGGCAAAGGCCAAGAAGAGACGTGATCTATTGAAACGGACTGGATCAGTCAGAGGCTCCGAAGGGATTCAAGCGTCTCCAGCGTTGGCAATGCAAGGCAATTCGCATTGATGATGCACATGAAAAATGAAGGTCGATTTGCTCAGGGGGGGCTAGATTACTCATGATGCTCGCTCGATGTTGATTGGCCAGATGCGGACAAAATTTCAATGAGCGCCATTATTATGGGGTGGAGCAGACCAGGAGAGGACTTTTGCGGGGATACCAAGCGGGCTCCCGCAATGGACTGTGGACTGTGCTGTTGTACTCTTGTCCCTTTGGGCTCATCAGGCTCAATGCAGGGTGTCTCATTAGACCGTCATGTAGCTCATCAGTAGGAATTAGACACTATTTACATAAAGCCCCATCATGCGAAGTACGAGAAATTAGTAGTCGTATCTGCTCCTATTGCCCCCAAGGGCTCAATCAATCATCAGTGTGATGTGGACGGTTGGGACCCATGGGTTTGGGGACGCCCGAATTTTCATCTACTCGGGTCATCCTCTCCCTTGTCAGCTTCCTCGACCGTCTGGCTGCTGTCCAGCCCTTTGATTTCCTCGAAACCCCGTGGGCCATGAATTCCACTGGCGGGGCTTCGTACGGTGGGAGTATTTGTTTGGCTTCCATAGTGTACGACCTGTGGCGGCATCTGCCCGGCTTGAGCTCCAAGTAGCCGATGTGGATAAGGGTCGAGATCTTTGCTACTCGTCGAAAATGAGCTGACCACTGCTGGGTTCTTCTCTGTAGCGTTGGCCCCATTCTGAGACGGACTGGCTTGCGAAGCATCATTCTTGAGAGGTGATGTGGCTTGCTCTTCCGGCGGACCTTCCGGCGAATCCTCGTCGCTGTCCTCTGGCGGAGGCTCAGTTCCTAGGGAACCGAGACCGCCTTCGATATCCCTCAAGAGACGAACGTATTCCTCCGGCACCAAACCCGCATCGCGCGTTTTGGGGTCTTCGGCCACCAGCCACCCTTGTCCATGCCGATAGGAGACCCATATCACCTGCCCTTCCGTCAGGGGCAACTCGTTCTCGTTCTCCCGTGCAAAGTCGAACAGAGCAACCGCCTTCCCATGCATCTCTTCATCCGGCGAGGCGATGGTGAACTGATAGTCACGCGAATACCGGGAGAAATCTTGTTCAGGCACACCCAAGCTCTCCTCTTCCGAATCCTCCGTGTTATCCTGAAGACGAGAGCGGTTCGGGAGGCCTGTCGCAAAGTGGGAATCTCGTTGCCCGTATCTGTTTGGGGCGAGCGTTGACTGCCTTCCTTCGGATGGATAGGCGATGAAGTCCCCCCCCGAACCGTTGGCGCTCTCGTCCTCGTCTCCAAGGTAATACGTATGGGAGCCATCTTCGTCCACACCTGCGAGAAAACTCCGCTGACCGTCCCCGGGCAATGACTTGGCGCCACGCGGACCCATCTCAGGGAATGCTGACTTATGCTTCTTGTGTCTCGCACTTTTGACCACGGGACTGTGGAGATCTTCATCTTCACTGTAGGGCGGACCATCCCCATAAGCCACCGACGGCAATTGCTGAGTTGAGAAGAATCCATCGCCGCCCCAAGGTCCTGCGGAGTCCCACCCCCTGCTCGCGGGATCCGACAGTCGCCGAGGCCTTTCACTGGCTGGTGTTGAGCTTCCTGACGGTGGCTCCGAGCTTGCGGGTGGAGGCCCATAGTGGCACGGATGTGATACTGGATATGCAAAGTCTCGGACCAGGGCGTACGGTAGGCTTGAATGGAAAGCGGGGAAGGCGTGAGACATCGGTCTCGAGCCCTTTTCGGAAAGCTTGGAGGTGGTGGAATAGGTTGACATGCGATTCTTGGCATAAGATGGTGGTCGCTGGAGGGGCGTTCTTTTCGCGGTCTGGCCGGTACTGATTGGCGGGAGAGGAGGCTCATCTGGTGGTGATCTTGGCGAATGAGCGGGCGATGGTGATGATGATGGCGAGGAGGAGCTTGCTGATGAGGCTTTGGTCGTCATACTGAACTTCTCCGCGATTCTACCTGCCACTGGATTTGATGTTTTCAGTCCGCTGATTGCGGCCTTCGCAGACCTCTCCTCCTCTTGTCCAGCGACTCTGTTTACCGTCGGAATCTATGAAGCTGTGAATTATTGAAGCACACGGTATGTTGAGTGACTGCGGAAGCAGGACACCCTGCTGCCGTCAAAGTGAGGGATCAACCCTCGGAATGGAGAATAGACACAGGCCGGCTGTGAAGATGGCAAAGTTGAGTTATTGAAGAGCTAGCTACTCCGAAATGTAGCTTAGGACGGAATGGAAGAGGCTGAAAGCAAGCTGGCAGGTCGGCAGAGTGGTGGGTCGATGGTGGGTCAAATGTGCCGCAAGCGCTTCGAGTCTGAGGTTCGCAGCGTGGAGAAGAAGAAGGGCGAGGAGCGACGCAGTGTTTCACAATGTTCTGGCGCAGACAGTCGAAGGCAGGCAATCCGATAGTAACTGACAAACCGGGTCAAGTAGCGAATGCGCAAAACGTGGTATTGTCACAGGTGAACAACGTTCATTCGAAGTTGGTCGAATTCGGGTGGTCGACCGAGGACTGGTGAGATTTTTGGGGAAGGTAGTCGAACAAGACAAGAGTGGAGTTATTTTTAGGTCGGTGCTGCGATATGTTCTTCGGGAAGGGTCTGGCTGGGTGAAGTCGCCTGAAGAAGTGACGTTGAACGCATAGTTCTGCACCATAGCAAATAGATCTGATTAGGTTGAGGGAAGTGGATTTGCTCGTGCTCAAAAGTCAATACTCAATAAGGATGATCACGAAATCCTGCAGGCCGAGTCAAACATCCTGATCATCCTCGAGTCGCTCTTTTTTTCCACCCACCTGCTGCCACCGCCCACCGCTTGGCCCGTTGAGGAGGGAGGATCCACACTCAGTTTGTTCGCTAGAGTGTTTCAGATTTCACCACGCTAGAACGGTTTCGAGAGAAGCGTTAAACGGGCTACGGAGTTACAGCATTATCACGACACTAAAGATACATCGACCACCACTCGACACCAAAAATCATCCGGGGTAGTATTGTAATGTATCAGCTTCGAGAGGGTTAGTCTGTAAGTCACCGTGAGTTTTATGTGCCAGAGCTCTCTTATGGCGGTGACTTTCACATGATGAATTCAATATATTATTGGAGCTGTCTTACCTTGTATCATGGGGAGATCTTCTTATACGCAAAAAACTTCTGATTCGAGAAAGTACCCGTTCCATTAGTCGCCTCCGGGTAAAAACGATTCTGGAGCTCATACTGAGAACCTTTCCTTGCAGCATTCGACTTCGCACTATAGCTCTTCTATCCCGAAAGCTCCCAGTCACCATGGCTGTAGATCCGCGTCGAGCTCATCTTGCCGATCCACGAAGAAGTGCACTAGCAACGCCAACTCCGCCTCCACCACCAGCGACACAACCTCCTCCATCCACACCGCCCACCAATGGAGTCGTGAATGGTTCAGTCTCTTCACCAAAGGATGACTCGCCTGACTACCGGCTTCGATTCTGCACCGTCTGCGCTAGCAATCAGAATCGATCAATGGAAGCTCACCTGCGTCTTGCGGCAGCTTCTTACCCCTGCATCTCCTTTGGTACTGGATCGCTCGTTCGACTCCCTGGTCCGTCCCTCACACAGCCCAATGTCTATCAGTTTAATACTACCTCGTACCAAAGCATGTACGATGAACTCAGTGCCAAGGACCCGAAGCTATACCAACAAAATGGTCTACTCACGATGCTCGAGCGCAATTTAGGGGTCAAATGGGGCCCGGAGAGATGGCAGGACTGGTCGATCGGGGCTCCACGACTAGACAACGTTGCCAAGGGAGATCAAGGGGCACAAGGTTCGGAAGCAGGACTGGTGGATGTGGTAATCACTTGTGAAGAACGGTGCTGGGATACGCTAGTAGACAACTTGATAGAACGTGGGGGAGGCTTGAATCGACCAGTACATGTCTTCAACGTGGACATTAAAGACAACCACGAGGAAGCCCTCGTTGGGGGCAAGGCAATCTTGGATTTGGCAAATAGCTTGAATGACGCGGCAAAGCAGGAAAGGAATCTCAACGGTCAGCCACGCGGCGATTTTGACGAGAAGGTCCCCAATATCCTGGCCGAATGGCAGGAACGATGGCCGCAACTACCGGCTTTGTGGTCGCTATGCTGGTTCTGAGTCTCATCTTCATACAGTAATTGGCGTTGGTCGGAAGAAGATACCAGGGACGTCGAATCCCACGTTTTGCTCACCATCATGACCATGAAATAGCAATCCATCTGTCAGTCAGTCCTCCACTTGAGTCTATTTTCTGGTGGCTGGGACTCATTTCGATTTCCATCGGACTCTTCCAACCCACGCCGCCCACGACTGCACATCTTCCCGCTGCAACAACCTTTCCATACTCCACCATTCTTTGGCCAGTTCTTCATTACTGGCGATCCTATGTACGAAGCTATGGCACGCTCTGCAGAGCCATGCCACGCTATTGAGCTGCCATTCCTCATGCCAGCCTCTTTTGAGGACTTTGGCGTGGACTTGACGAGGAATCAGATGATGATATGTCAAGGGCACCCAGTCACGATCGCAGACCTCGCACTGAGTGGCCTTCTTCAAAGGATCGTGAGGCGGCGGTGCTGCTGTGCAGCTCTCTACGTACCCCTCGACAATTGGAGCCAGGAATTCGGGAATCTCCTCAGCGTCTGAGATGAGATGATAGACCACCAATGAGTCGCAGATAGAAGCAGGCATCGCTTGCTCGCAAAACTGGAGAATCTGTGCTGCATCTCCATCATTATATTTGGCCGCTAACGCTTCGTCATTCTTGATGGTGGCGTAGCTCAAGCGCTGCAATTCGTCTGGGAAGGACGAGAAAAGTTCGGTAGCAATGTACTACTTTGACATGCTCAGCGAAAATGAATAGCTGATGACAAGGCATTCATCATACGTCAATGAAGTCAGTAAGGTCTGAAGCATCGGCACTGAGACCTGATGCTGGTTGAGATTCTTCCCTCGGTTGGGAAGTCTTCTTGCTCGACTTTCTTTTGGATCTGCTTTGAGATTCCTCATCTAGAAGAGCAGATCTGTGGACGATGGGACCCGTTATGCATTCACGGAGAATGCTGTAATTGGCCTCTGCTTGCTCATTCGGCGTCATTGTCGACGGTGCGATTGGCATTGATTGACAAGTATGCAGCTCTAGAGCCAGACCGAAAACTCTAAAGCATGTGTCTGCATGTTTTGATCTGCTTTATCGATTTTGCGTATCTCACCGATACAGTAATGCCGATCGGACTGGTGGCAATCTCCAATATCAATGCACAACGAACTAGGACCAAGTCACACTTGCTTTCACCGCTATCGTCACCGCCGCTACCGCCATACTTGTAGAACACTCCGAGCTTCCCCGCACCTTGTGAAGCGATTGTAGAAGTCGGGCCGTTGGCCGCATCTCTAGGCAAGTTTCTTAGCCCTTGGTGACCTAGCGTAGCCTAACCCGCCTACCGAAAAAGATCGACGGCGCGAATTTTCTTTAGTCTTCCCAGGCGGCTCAAATCCCAAGTCGGGGGGCTGTCGACCAAGCTTTCCAATTGCCCTTCTGCGAGGCGCTCATCCTGCTGTACACAAGGCAATGCTGTCAGAGACACAGCCAAATGTGAGCCTGTGGCCTTGATTGCCCTACCTCATCCCAAGTTCCGCGACAATGATGTCCCACCTGCGATCCCGGGAGGGGGAGCTCAAAAGCCAGGGCGCTATAGAAGCTGCTCAGGATGCCAATAGCAAACTCACAGCTCAAGATGCTGAGAATGTGATGGCCAACGAATCAAAGAAAGCTGGCATTCCAGCTCTACAATTCGATCCTGATGCTACGCCCGAAGAGAAAGCTGCTCAGGCTCGTTCCGTGAGTATTTCGTGACCGCTGCGAGCGGACGCAAGTTCTAACGGCATTGTCACAGCATGTTCCGGAAGGCTTTCACCACGAGAGAAAGTCAAAAGCTGTGGGCATTGCTACCGATCTTGTGGGTTAATTCTTATACCCTGACTGGAGGCTATCCATTGACCCTACTGGCAGGATGACGGCACGCCAGATCAATACGACCTGCCTCCTCCAAGCAAAGATGGTGCTGTTCCCACTACGGCAGAGGAGGACTCCTCCCTCCCGAACGGTCACATGAACCGTGACGATGCAGCTCGATATGCCAAGACCGGCTGGGCTCCACGATTCGGGCAAGGAGACCTGACCGAGGAGGAGGCTGGGGAGAGTCTTCTCGATCACCAAACCGCCCTGGAAAGTAAACTAGATGATAAATTCTTTGGCGATTGGTATCACAACGCGGCCGTCATCGCGTTCGCCTGTCTAAGCTCCTGGCTAGTAGCCGTTCTTGGAGGAGGATTAGGCTGGGTGTTCCTCATCATGGCTTCATGTGGCACCTACTATCGAACCTCTATCCGTAGGGTTCGAAGGAATTTCAGAGACGACGTCAATCGAGAGATGGCGAAGTCAAAGCTAGAGACAGACACTGAAAGTCTGGAATGGATCAACAGCTTCCTAGTCAAATTCTGGCCGATCTACGCTCCAGTCCTCTGTGATACCATCATCGCTTCGGTCGATCAAGTCCTCAGCACTTCCACTCCAGCTTTCTTGGACAGTATGAGGATGAAGTTCTTCACACTCGGCTCTAAACCTCCTCGAATGGACCACGTCAAGACATATCCAAAGGCTGAAGATGACACCGTTCTCATGGACTGGAAGTTCAGCTTCACGCCTAACGACACGATGGACCTCACTGCTCGTCAAATCAAAAACAAGGTCAATCCAAAAGTCGTTTTAGAAATCAGACTTGGCAAAGGGATTGTCAGCCACGGGATGGATATCATCGTAGAGGACTTTGCTTTTTCGGGCTTGATGAGGGTCAAGGTCAAACTCCAAATCCCATTTCCGCATATCGAGAAGGTAGACATCTGCTTCCTTGGCAGGCCTGAAATAGACTATGTGTGCAAACCGTTAGGTGGGGATACCTTTGGGTTCGACATCAACTTCATTCCGGGCCTAGAAGGCTTCATCAAGGAACAAATCTATGGCAACTTGGAACCGATCATGGTCGATCCAAATGTCTTCCCGATAGAGATCGCCAAGATGCTTGCTGGTAATCCTGTCGATCAGGCTATCGGCTGCATGGCCGTCACTATACATGGCGCTCACGGACTCAAGAATCCCGACAAATTTGCTGGCACCCCCGATCCATACACGGTGGTATCTTTAAATAGTCGCGCAGAGCTGGGCAGGACCAAGACTGTACAAGGCAATGCCAACCCACGCTGGAATGAAACCATCTATGTGATCATCACCAATTTGACCGAGTCTCTGTCTCTTCAGCTATACGATTTCAACGACCTTCGAAAAGACAAAGAACTAGGAACAGCCACTTTCCCCCTTGATCAATTGGAGACCATCACCGAGCACGAGAATTTACAATTGGAGGTCCTCGCGAACGGCAAGCCCAGGGGCATACTGCAGGCTGACGTCCGTTTCTTCCCTGTGCTTGAGGGGAGGACGCTCGAGGATGGTACCACAGAACCACCGCCCGAGTCCAATACCGGAATTGCTAGATTCACCATCGAGCAGGCCAAAGATCTCGATGGCACGAAAAGTCTCATCGGATCCCTCAATCCTTACGCGGTGCTCATCTTGAATGGTAAAGAAATTCATCAGACTCGCAAGTTGAAGCGAACGAACAATCCGATATGGGACAATGGATCCAAAGAATTTTTGGTAACTCAGCGCAAGAATGCCCGATTGGGCGTTGTCATTAAGGACGATCGGGATCTTGGTCAAGACCCTATTCTGGGGACTTACCAGATCAAGGTTGACGACATGATGCAGCTCATGGATAAGGGCCAAGAATGGTACAATCTAGTCGGCGCAAAGACTGGACGTGCCAAGATGATGTTACAGTGGAAGCCAGTAGCCCTGACAGGTGCTGCTGGCTCATCAGGAGGCTACATCACGCCCATTGGGTTCATACGCTTCCACTTCCAGAGCGCCAAAGATCTCCGCAACGTCGAGACCATGGGCAAGTCTGATCCATATGTCAGAGTGCTGCTATCCGGTATCGAAAAAGGCAAAACAGTCACCTTCCAGAACAACCTAAACCCGGAATGGGATGAAGTGGTCTACGTCCCGGTCCACAACCCTCGCGAAAAACTGACCTTGGAGGTCATGGACTCAGAAAACATTGGCAAAGATCGATCTTTGGGTCTCGTAGAGGTTGCGGCCGCTGATTACGTTCACCAGGCTGAGAACGGTGAGTACGAGGTACATGACCAAAAACGAAAGCAGTCGCAGCCATTGCGTATGTCGGGGAAAGGTTCATCCAAAGGAACATTGAATTTCACAGCCGCCTTCTACCCTAGCCTTAACATCGTTGATCCCGAGGACGAAGAGGCCGAAGAGAAGGTAGAGGAGGAGATGGCAGGGAAGTCATCGACTGACGATAAACGACCGAGCCTTGATAAGTCTCGATCGAGCGTAGATAACACAAGATCGAGGAGTGGCACCGTCTCCTCGTTGACGAATGGCAAACAAAGAGAAGCTGGGAAGATTGATACTAAATTAGCTAAGCAACTGGCAGCGAATGAGAAGGATCAAGAGGAGACCGCGAGCGAGGTCAAGATGGCACCCAAACTTCGATTGAGCCCACAAGAGCTCCTCAAACACGGTAAGCCCAAGAACATTGTCTTTACGCTGGAGACGGGCTGATTAATCTTGATCCAGAATCGGGCATCATCATCTTCAAGCTTATTGAGGGCACTTTGGCGTATTCCAATGTCCGTATAGAAGTCATCATGGACGACATGGTCTTTCCCTCGTTTGTCTCATCCAAGGCTCGCTCAAGATACACGCAGTTCGGCGAGACTGGCGATGCTGTCGTCCGCGAGCTTGATGTGTCGAAAATCACGCTCCGACTGTCGGAGAAGACCGATAAGAAGGGCGAAGGTGGAGAGGATAAGGTCATTGCGAAGCTGCAGGGCCAGACAACGGATGTGTTGCAGCGATGTCTGGTATGAGAAGCTCTTTGCTCTGCCCTTTGGCATACCCCTTGATCATCACTAACGAATGCCAGTACAAACCAACGGAGCTGGTACTCAAAGGCCAAGAGGGCACCACGAGCCGAATCACTGTCAACCTAAAATACATACCTGTCAAGATGGATCTTGACCCGAGTGAAAGTATCAACAACATGGGTACCCTTCGGGTTGATGTGCTCGATGCGGCAGACTTGCCAGCGGCGGATAGAAACGGATACAGTGATCCCTACTGCAAGTTCAATTTGAGCGGTAAAGAAGTGTACAAGACAAAGATCCAGAAGAAGACTCTACATCCATCATGGAACGAGTTCTTCGAATGTCCCGTCAAATCGCGTACGGCGGGTGACTTCAAGGTCAGTGTTATGGACTGGGATTTCGGAGACAAAGCGGATCTGCTGGGCACTGCTCAGATCAACCTGGAGCTTCTTGAGCCGTTCAAACCTCAAGAAACCGTGCTTGCCCTGGACGGCAAGAGTGGGGTCCTCCGCCTCAAGATGCTCTTCAAGCCTGACTACGTCACAAGATCACGGCAAGGCTCGTCGACATTCTCGGGCACCTTTGACACGCCAGGGAAGATAGTTGGGGCTCCGGTCAAGGGAGTCGGCAAGGTAGGTGGGGCTGTTGGTGGCGGTGTCGTCAAAGGGGCCTCTTTCCTACGACATGGTTTCAAGGGCAAGAAAGACAGCTCGAGCGAGAGCAACGGAGCCTTGGAACCGCCCAGAGAAGAAGTCACCACGAATGGAAATACCGAGGACGCCTCTCCGGCCGCCACTCCGGCCGCCACTCCGGCCGCCACTCCGGCCGCCACTCCTCGACTGGCGAGTGGCATCCAGACACCACCCCACAAGCGAGCATCCAGCTTTGGCGCCGGTTCCATGATGAGCCGCAACGATGGAACCCCCGGCAAGTCGACAGAGAGCGGCACCGCACAATTCCTCATCCAATCAGCCACCGGCTTCTCCGGTGCGGCCAAGATCCAGGTCCACGTCAAGCAAATCCAAGCCAAAGGCGCCAAGGAAGTCTTCAAGACCAAAGGCGTCAAATCATCCGACGGCAACGCCACCTTCGATCATGAGATGTTCAAGGTCAGCTGTGCGCCGGACACGCAATTCCAGATCCTGGTCAAGGACGACAAGCTCCTCGGTGACCGCGAGTTGGGAGAGGCGCTCTTCTTCATCGCCGACTCGACCGCGGGCCAGGAGAAGGAGGTGAAAGTCGGGGAGGGCAACGTCCTGCTCACGACCACCTTCATGCATGCCGAGGGCAGCTTGCTGGATAGCCCAAAGAGCAGGAGGAGTTTCCTGACCAAGCGGGATCGTCACGTCAGTGGGCAGGCGACGCCGAAGGAGGGTTGAAAACAAAAAAGAAAAAAACCGGAAGATGTCTTTGTGAAGCTTGATTTTTTGGAGCGGCTTTTTTCTCGTTTGAGCCTTGTTTGTATTCTTTCGTGCTCCATAGCGTTTTGTGGACTTAGCTTCGTGTTCTTTTTCCCCCCAGCGTGATGATACCACGTTGCAGCCCCTTGAGGCGCGATATGCTGTCGTTGCTGTTCACATACACGTTTTTGCAGCGGCGTCTGCCTACAACTCGAGGACTGTAGATAGGCTTGTAATCAATAAAAAGTGTGGTAAACAAGAAGGGGGAATAATTGGGAGCTTGTGCCCCATATGCCGGGCGTATGCAGTAACCATACTTTTTTATGGGAAGACGTTTCATGTTGCAAAGCAAGAATCATCTACAGGACCTCAAAAAGCGTTGCGAGGATTTCAGAGAACCGGGGGAAGAGATTGAACATGAGGCGAAAGAGTTGCAATCACGACAGACAAAAATCACATGTGTCTCCGTTCGACTGATTTATGCTTTGATTTAAACTTCTCCTTCATACAACATGACCGTACGGCTGTTCACCACCCCCTCCCCCTCAAAACATCCGAGCTCCACCTCCTCTTCACAAGCGTGGACAGCCTCGGCGGCAACTCCAGCCCATCTCCATCCTGGAGAGATGCCCCCCCGCTCTCCCCTTCCCCCTCCCCCTCCTCCTCACCACCTGCAACAGCGAAATTCCACGGTCCACGGCTTCGTCAATCGACACCCCCGCAGATACTCCGACGAGATGTTCTCATGCTCATACACTCGGTGCCGCCAAACCCCCTCCGAATATCCAGCGTGTGCCGGATGCGGCGTCGGATCCGACTTCGAATGCTGCAGTTTCCCCTCTCCTGACGACGGCGGTGGTTGCCATGTATATGGATCATCGATTGCGAATCTACGTGTTGTGGTGGGGATGCGGGTGGTTTGGGAACCATTCCAGATGTTGTTGTGTGGCTGCTGCTGCTGCTTTGCCGCTTTCTCGAGTGGTTTTCCCACCACCACAGAATCATACGCCGGCGACGGCGGCGGCGGTGACGCTTCCCTCTCAATATATTGTGGCGGGGCAGGCTCCGCGACGACGAAGATCCATCGCAGATCGCTCAGGTACAGCACCGATAGCACGCTCATCAGCGAGCCATGCAGGAAGCTGAGACGGCGATGCAGATCCCGCACGTGCGGGCTGTCGTTGAGGAGCCACGTTGGCTTGGAGCTGGCGTTGTGGCTGTTGTTATTGTCGAAGAGTGGGAGGTTGAGGATTGCTGCTCGAGGCCGAGCCACCCTCGCAGGTTTGATGAGTCGAGCGATGTCGTTGAGGGCGGCTTCGGTGTCTGTGATCACGCTGTTTATCCGTTCGAGATCCGCGGGGTGGAGGCGTAGGGATTTGAGGGTGAGGAGGTGGTGGGCTTCGGTGATGTTGGAGGCGATGTTTTTGGTGAGGTTGAGGAGGTGAAGGGGCAGTGAGGGGGAGGCCAGGAGGTGGTAGGTTGTGTTGAAGAGGGTGAGTGAGAAGGATGCGTTGTGGGATGGGCTGGGGATTGGACGAGACCGCTTGAAAAGGGGCATGGTGGAGGGATTGCGGGATCGTAAGCGCCACAAAGGACCACTCTGGCAGTGTGAAGACTATACTAGATGACCTTCTCTTTCTGCCCGTCGGAACTATGTGGTAATTGGGGATGGGAACAATTGGATTGATGAATAAAGCATTGTCTTCGAGAAAGGTTTGAAAGAGTGTCAATGCCAAGTAGCGTAGCTGCATCATGCCTTTCAGTTGAACAAAGAATGCTTGAGACATGAACTCTTTCAGACTTGGACAACTTGGCCCAGTCTTGGTTCAGGAGAGACAATAGGGACAGCAAAGCTTTCAGACGGGTAGACTGGGACGGAATAGAGAACCTTTTTTGCCATGCGGTGGAAAGGGGTAACCGGTGTCCCATGCATGTTGGCGTAAATGGAGAACGAAGGTCAATAGCAATGCATTAACGACGCATGGGGTCATCCATTAAATCTAGTCATACCGAGTCAAACCATGAAAGCGTGCAAGGCCTTTGTTTTGGAAGCTGACCAAGGCACGAAAGTCTCAAGGCATGGATGTTGTCAGAGGATCGGTTCAAGCCTCTCCTTCATGACGTGCACATGCTCACATCCACAATCACAATCACCTTCCATACTTGGTGCAATACAGACCCACCTGCTAGCCTAAGCCATAGGGATGTGGTAGCCACTTGTCAACCGTAGACCCTCTTTCATTTAGAGCAGACGGAAAATAAGTTATAGCGGGCACCCTTGCCCTGCAGGATCCTGAGTAGGAAGTCACAGAATATATACCAAGATCAAAACGAGTAAACTCAACGAACACAGGTGAAGAGCTAGCAGGCCACGGTTGAATTTGGAGGAAGGGGATAGACAAGAAGCACCTGAGCTGATCTGAGAGTCTTTTTTTTCATCTTGACCAGAATTCAGACACGTGTATTCTTTTGACGAACAATGAGCCCGAAGACACAGCGAGTATGCGTAGGCCCGTCAGTGTTCTAACATCTATACAGAGCTGGAGACGGGTAGAGGGTACTATTGATTGAAGAAGGAGAAGGAAGTTCAAAACATTTGGACGAAGATAAGGTTTGAGCTAGCGGCTACCTGGCCAATCAGAGTCGATATAAAATTCCTGGAAATCGCTGCGAGGCTGGGTTCTTTTTGGTGGGGACCCACCCCCGGACCGCTGGATCTTTACTTCGTGATGAATGCTATCATGTGTGTGCTGAGCGCCTTGATGATCGCGTGTACCCGCGTGAGGTCCTCAAGTGCCGCTGTGGTGCTAGCTTTCTCTGGAGTACAATCTTCCCAAGATATTTGTTTCGTGACGGTCATTACTTAACTCTAATGGTACTGTACATTTACATGCCTCTCCAGAGTTGCATGTCGCTCGCTAAAAATGCTCTTTCCAGAAGCTGAAAGTCACGTCACTAGACGTGACCCCTTTACAGGCACTTCTAATCTGCTTCGCTGCAGTGTTGGGCCCGCAGAAGTAGACACCGACGTCGGCCTTCTTTCTCCTTTGGCCGTCCTTCTCTCCCTTCTCTCCACTGGGCAACGCGCCTCCGAGATAGCTGCCATCCCTAATCCCGTCCTTCATTGCAGTGAAAAGCTTCCTGAAGTCAGGTCTGCCGAAATTCGTCCGCGCCGAGAGCTGGGTGAGAGGATCCTTCTCGGCTTCTACCGAATTAATGTAGACGTTGGCCATATCGTTGGCGTCAAACTTTTGAGTGAGGTAGGTGTGGATGCGTAAAAACTCGTGGGCGGCACCAGTCTGGGTAGCTGCGTCCAGACTCTGCTGCTCTAGCGAGCTGAGGAGCATATGGAACCATTCAAACGACTTTGTGTCCCTGCAGATCCAGATGAACTCCACTCGTTTCAAGCGCATGGGTCCATTTGGTCGTGCCCGGAGGTGGAAGATGTTCTTCAAAATACTGGCCCATGGCGTGACGCCAATGCCAGTACCTATCAGGACAGCAATCTCGTTGTCAAAGACATCCTCCGCTGGAGCACCATAAGGGCCATCGACTCGAATGGCCGGCATCTCTTGATTTGGCATCAACGCGATCTCGTACATTCCAAGATCATCCAGATTATCGTATTCCTTGGCCTGTGTTGGTCCTGCCCCGACGGCATCACCCAGCGCTCGTGTCCAGTCACCCACTTGACGGACGTGGACGGAGACGTATGGGTCAAAAGGGCACGACGTAATGGTGAACGGATGCCATTGGGTCGTGCTGACCTCTGGAACATTCAAGAGCAGCCATTGACCGGCTTTGTACTTCATGGAAGGTTTCGAGAATTGGATCTCCAGAGCGTCATACGGATGCCGAATCACTCTCTGAATGGTGCTTGGTCTTCTCGAGGACCACTCGCGGTAGACCCGCTCACACAGATACAGCCCGCCACCAATGAGCTCCCAGCGCCAACCCTCGTACCCGATGCAGTGGTCCCAGAAAGGACTGCCGGCGAATGGCGAGTATGGCTTGGTAGTATCGCGGACGAAACAGCCTGTAGCGTGGGTATACAGGGATAGAAGAAAGGGAATGAAGAGGTGATGTGTATACCAGAAAGCTTCGTAAGACTGCTGCCGTATGCGAACATGGGCGGTGGTGAACATCATTAGCATGCAAAAGAGCATAACATGTCCAGTGATTCCACCAACTTCTGTATAATGGATCTGCACTGCAGACTCAGGGCGCACCTGATTGCGCTCCACGTTGAAGAAGCTGCCATCATCAGCAATGAGTGGAATGCAAGGGTTGTCTGTACTCACTTGACATAGTGCGCAGACACGTGAATGATGGTCCAGAACAGGAGTGAATAGGCCACTTGCCGATGAAACCACTGCGATTCATCCAGCGGCAACCACCGGATCTTGGGCCTGATCCATCGTAATATGTTCTTACACATGGGCAATACGATGATCGTCCCATCAACCGACAAATTCAGTCCAGCGCCTCTCGATAGCCATACAGAGAATGTGAGCGTGTTGAGACCAGCTAACCGAGGATCCGCTGCTTGCTTCCACCTGCGATACATAGTGAGCGGATGAATACATCGGTGAGGCACTCAGAACCTACCATCCAAAAACGAAGAGCCCGACATGAAGGCCATGAAACAGAATATTGAAGACAATCATGCGCCAGGTGAGCTCCTTGCTCCACCATCCTTGCTGTGCTACAGCCATTGCCTGGGTCTAAAAGGTATCTCCGAATGCAAGGTGAGATCGCTCGAGGTATTTACATTAATGCAGTAGTTGAAAGGCTGTTGTGATATATGTGATTGGGACCAGTCGTGATCCAGGGTGCAACACGTGTGGAGAGCTCGGGTGGTTGGCATCCACCTCAGCAGCCCCTCGATGGATGAAGGCGACGGTCTTCGTCCTCACATCAAGCCATGGGGAGTTCTCAACTCTCTGGGACGTAGTGGCCGGTGGGTGTTTGCCGATTGCGGAGCTTGTCGTTGTCAAAGCTTTCCAGAGAGACCGGCGCCCTCAGCCGATTTGAATATGTCCACCTCCTGTCTCTCTCTCCTTCCTCAAGATTGCCTTCGAGTTGGCTGTACGTGGTCCAAGACTGGTCTCCTGAATTGAAAACCTAGATCCAGATGGAAGCTCTCTAGTTCAGATGTCATGGGTGAATATGGCAGTCCAAATGCGAGCTAGGGTTCGCAACTTTCGGAAAAAGCAAAAGGGTCTGCAAACCGAGCCTCACAATCGTTTCAGGGGAGGGCGCGTATGTCGTCAGCAAGGAGGGTTGGTAGGGATTCCACGAATATGTATAATGGGGCGCCACTGGAGTACTTTGAGGAGATATGCGAATGCTCATCAGCCGTTGGTACAAGTGTGAGATTGAGATTGAGCTTGTCTAGTCCCAGAGGAAGCTAAGTCAATCCCCAGCAAATTCACCCACGGCATGCAAATCTCCAAGATGCATTCCAGAAGCGGTGAAAAGCAGCAGATTGGGCACATGGCGCAGTGCCAGGGATTCCTCGTGTGAAGTGCGGCCCCGATGGTGCCGAATATGTCGGGATCGGTGCGTTTTGGCCAGTGACTGTCTTGCCGCCATGCTTTCAGAAGCAATTGGGTAATCCTCGGTCACTGTGTGATGGCCTATGGCCGTGCCAAGTTCGAGTACGGACTTCGTATGCGAACAGAAAGACAATGCATTATTGAACATTGGCCAATCAAGGGCGGATCTGTAACCGCTGAGCATGAAGCTACGGCGCTAGGCGCAGACAATAGACATGGGGGCCCATGGGTTCACTCTCGACTTGCCGTGAAGAACGGTGATGAAGAAAGAGCGACATCCTCGAGATGCGAACGACCATCTGAGACTGGATATGTGCGGCGCATCAAACGAGAAAGCCGTCATCTCTGGCAAAGCTGTCATCGTTCCTGAACAAGATCAGGTATCTTGAGCTTCCTCGGGTGTGCCTCTCAAGCACAGCTCCCCCCTTGCATTGTCTGAAATAGAATGGGTCTCAGCCAATCGCAGCCCCCACCTGCATCTGACTTGCTGATTCGCGATCAGACTTTCCCCGCACCACGGCAACTAAAACAATAAATCCAGAGCGGGCGCCTAAAAAAAGTAGAAACGGGAGCAGCAATCTGCAGCATCAACGACATCACCCAGTCAAAGCTCTCCGTTGATCTGCTGGCTCCCGCTTTTCTTGCATGCTTTCTCTATCACGGCGCTATCGAACGTGCATGATGCTTGCAGATGGTGTGAGCTTATTTGGAGAAGGATGAATCGTGAGTGAGTGACATGCTGCTGGATCCTGGGATGGACCGACCATCCTTGCCCTCGTACATGCAACTTGACTCAAGTCCCCGGACCCTTCTTCTTGCGATTCGTTATCTTGTGTTCGATTGCAATAAATGTGATACTCTRAAAACTTCATGAATCCCATACCCATTGTCGTCCCCACAAATTGAATATCTTTCTCCTCGCCACTTGCTGCCCATCTGTGCGGCCTGTTACTCATTGTTCCACCTCTGCACGGGGCGAACATCATTGAAACACAACCGCCGGCCCTTCACGGAACCTCAGGCGTCACCACACCCCACTCACACAAAAATGCTGAAACCGCAACGGTAACATCGGATGTTTCGGTGGTGCTGCAGCAGCAGCAAATACCAACCAGGTCGCTCCTCATCGCCGCATAACCAATAATCCCCAATAAAGCAACCCTTTTCTCCAAACATCTTGCACAACCCCACACCCTCCCCCTCCCGCTCTCTCACAAAACACAATAAATAGAAAGAGCAATGGGCAAACTCATCAAAAACCACTGGGCCCGCCTGCTCATCCTCACCGCGGCCGCCTACCAACTCCTCGCCTCCATCTACGCCTTCTTCTGGCCCAAACTCTTCTTCGACTTCCTCACCACCACGCTCGACCCGTGTGTCCGCCCCGTCCCCATCCTGCAGATCATCAACCTGCTCCTCGCCCTGCTGGGGCTGGCGTGGGAATGGCCCTTACCGATCTTCGTGAATGCGAGTGTGAGGTGGCAGGGTCGATGTCGCAGTCGCAGCAGGGGGGGAGAGTATGCGAATCCGCGACACCGGCCAGTGGGTGAGCGCGCGAATACGACGGCGGATACCACGAAGATGGGTCTCCAGGCCGCGGTGACGGCGGCGGCCGTGCGCATGGATGCGGATGCTGGTGGTGGTGGTGGTGGTCCGGGGAGGCAGGAGAAGGAAGGGAGAGGAGGGAGTGGGGCGATGGATGCGGTGCTAGCGGGGATGCATCGGAGTATCGAGGCGAGGCTGATGGTGTATCCGTTGAGTAGCCTGGCGAGCCTGTTGATGTATCAGGGGACGAATGCGGGGTTGTATTATATCATCGGGATGGGGGTGTATTTTTGGGCCTTCAGTGAGGGGGAGGTGGTGATGGCGGTGCCGTGGACGTTGCCGAAGCGGAGGAAAGCGGTGGGGATTGTGTGATGCGATGGATGTATATATGTGATGATAGGTGTGAAATCATTCAAAGCATGTTTAGAATTTTCAATTCGTGGCATTCCAAATTGGCGGTCATATAAGTCTAAGGCTCTGCAGCACAGTCATTCCACTCCCGAAGCCAGCAGCCTGCAAAAGCGCGAGAGCCTCCTGCTTGGAAAACCCTGGATGGACATATTAAAACCCCCGGAAAGACTGGACCTACCTCGTTCGCCCTTTGCTTGTGTGTCCCACATCTTCGATCATGGCGTGGTGCCAATATGCCTCCAGTCATGCGGCTTGCCTCCACATGTCCTGTGATCCATGGCCCCCTGCCCCCTTCAATGCGTGAGCAGATACTCCACCGCGCCCTGTACACTCCCACCCGTCCTCCGCAACGCTTCGACATTCCTCTCGAACTCGTAGAAGCCCATATCATTCAGCTGTCTCAGTTGCTCCGCAAACCGATCCTCGGGTGGCCTGTCGTCCTGAGGTTGAGGAGACGGGCTGCCTCCGAATCCACCAAACATCCCAGGGTTGAGACCGCCCATGCCGCCCATGCCGCCCATTGCCTGAAGAGCAGCGAAGGGATTTTGTTGTTGCGGGTTGCCGGGGTCTGACGGGTTCTGACCACCAGCAGCAGCCGCGCCGCCACCTCCTCCCATCGCGGCCATCATTTGTTGCATCAGTTGCGGGTTCTGGCTGAGCATTCGCGATGCGGCTTGGAAAGGGTTATTGGCCTGTTGCTGCTGGCCCTGCGGCGTTTGAGTGGCGTCTGTTCCTGGTGTTTGTCCTCCTGCATTTCCGCCCATTGGCCCCGCGCCACCGCCAAATAGAGCAGCGAAGGGGTTGCCACCTGCCGCGCCGCCAGCTCCAGGATTGAAGGGCATGGCGAATGGATTCAACGGGGCTTGTTGTTGCTGGGGGTTACCTGCTACTTGCCCCTCCTGACCCTCGGCGCCTCTCGCTACTTCTTCTGTGGCCGCCGCACCGTCAGTTGCTCCTGGCATTGGAAAAGCCCCTCCCCCTCCACCGGCGGCACCCCCTCCCATGCCACCCATGCCTCCAAACATTCCAGGCATGGTTCTCCTCATGTTGTGCATGTTCCGTAGGGTTTCCGGATCTGTCATCATTCTTCTGAAGTTCGGGTCCTGCAGCATTTGTCGTGCTTGTGCGGCCATCGGACCTTGGAACATGGGATTTGAGCGGATCATCTGCTCGACAACATCCGGGTTGGACAATGCTTCATTGAGCTGAGAGGAGAAATTGGGGTTTTCGAGCATGCTGGCCATCTGCTCGGGATCGGGTGGCGGCCCCATCTGCAGAAGAGAGACGATTAGCAATGCTTGAACATATTGAACGGGTTGAAGGCAAGACTTACACCGCCATCGGGGCCAAACATATTGGCATTAGGCATCTGTGCATAGCCAGCATATCTTGCTCCGGTCAAGCCAGCAAGCGGATCTCTACCAGTGCCAGCGGCCAGATTTGTGGGCACTCCAGTCGCAGGCTGTGCCCCACCTGGCGTGTTACTTGCCCCAGCACTGGCCGGATTTTGCCGTTGATTGCTGGCTGCACCTTTCACCAGATGGACTGTGTTCCCTTCCTTGATCTTGTATGAAGCTAATGTGTCAGGGTCTTTGAGTACGCGGCCACTGTAGATGAGGCGTTGTCGGTCTGGAGGGATATCGGCATGATCGGAGCCAGAGAGCTTCTGTTTGAGGTCGGCCACGGTAGTTGTGAGGGGGACTGTTATGACATATTTGGCGTCGGAGGATGATTTCACGTTGAAAGTGACGGGGGTTTCGTCTGGGTTGGGAGCCTCATCGGCCATATTGGAAGGTCTGAGATCGGGTCGCGCCAAAGGTGGTCTTCGGTAGAAATAATGGGGAAGAGGTCTGTGACGAAGCAGGTTCTGTAGGTGGGGGAGTGATGTAGATCGATTGAGGAGGCGTACGGATGGATACAATCGAATGAAGATTGATTATCAAATACTGCTGCTGGATGTGACTAAACTTCTTGAGAAGCCGCGACCAATGACGTCGCAGGTCGAAGTCTGATCCGTCAGAGCTTCATCCGACTTTGCATTTGCTACGACCTCCTGTTGTTGTTCATCACCATTGATCGCGGTGAAAAGACAGTGTTCCAAGTAAGGACAGATCTCAGCTACTTTACCCTTGTCTTCGTGGTCTTTGACCGCCTTCTGCGTCCGTACCGCTCGCTCACCTTCTCTCCGCTTCTCTTGGCATCCAGAGGACGGATCTTACACAAAGGACATCAAAAGAGTTGGCTGGAGTCAGCTTCATTACAACATACTTCTGGATGCTATTGAGCCCATGATAAAAGTCCTACGCTGCTCTGCCAAATCCTGACCCAAAAGAATACCATCATCCTCTCCACATGAACCATGTAGTCATACCGATGTTCAACGACTGCAATGTCGGACAGATTCGAATGATCAAAGCATGTTCCCACTAATCTCTCGCAGCGTCGAACGGGGCGTGACACCATCCGCTGTAAGATCAACAATGCTGTCAAGCTTGACTGGCGAGCCTGTTTCCCTACTTGCGACAAGTTTTTCCTTTGATGACGTTCCCTCCTGCCTTTGTTTGCTGACTCGCCTCTTTTTCGGAATGCGGTTATTTGGAGTGAAGTGATCAGCTTTGCGAATGTTCTCCTTGCCGTAATCATCTGGTAATGTTGGAGTAGCTTCGTCTCTGTCATATAGCCTAGAGCCACCGCTTGCAAAGTCCGGATGGCCTTCCTTTCTGCCTCTGACGTTCGAGGACACATTGGTGCTAATAACTTTAGGATGATTTGCTGACACGTGCGTGGTGTTCCCTGATGTTCTTGGATCGAAGTCCCTTGAATTGACTTCATGGGCGGAGTCTTTGGCTGTAGGATCTTCCCAGATCTCTGCTTTATATGGGTCTCGGGTTGTCAGAGAAGGTGCCCGCATTGCATCCATGTTGGAGAGTCTTCCATGAATGTTGTTCGTCGATGCTCTGGAAATGTTTTTGCGTTTGATGCCTCCATCACTCCATTCTGCAGGTGAGGGGGTCCCTGTACGATGTAATCTCTCTGGGAGCTGCGTTGCAATACGTCCGCCCAAAGCGCTACCCGTCTGGCCTTCGATTCGAGCATCTTGAGAGACGAGTTTGCTGTAGTGATCATTCGTTGCCTTTGTAGATGGTTGAGGTACTTGCTGATTGGGGTTCATCACTTTTGTATCTGCATGAGAAGGGCTGATATCTGCCTCCGGTCGAGCGTGATCGGAGAAGTCACTGAAGACTGGTAGAGCTTCAGAATCATCTCCTCGCGCATAACCTTTCCCATGTGATAGCGGCGTGAGGCTGGCTGCATCACTGCCCAAGACATACGAAGGGGAGAACGACCTAGTGCTACCTGGGAGCCAGGAATCACACCACATCTGTGCTGATGTGGATAAATCGGATGTTGTGGTCTGCCCTCTTGCACCCTTGTGGGGCAATAGTTGCTCGCTGTCCGGAACAGGTAGTGTCATGCGACCCAAGTGTTTCCTGTTACCGCCGAAGGGATCGGGCCTTTCCTGAGCATGCGGTACGGGCAGGCCGTTCCCTAGATTGGCAAACTTCCTGTTCTCACTCGGGCTAATCGAGTTCAAAGGAGCTCGAGCATTTGAGAAAGTGTAGGGAGTCCAGGCTGGAGTGCTCTGATCACGAGGTAGAGGGGCTTTGAACTGTGGAAAGGGTGTCCCAGATCTCTGTGCAGGTCGCGGGTTACTAGAGTGAGCTCTTGCTTGATCCCACAACGCCCGACTGGGCCAAGCTACACCCGTATCTTCAAGGATAGCTGCCTCCCATTAGAAGCCGAACAAGCAGGCAGATCCTGAAACATACCTAATGGCGCATGTTGGAACGCAAAGGATACGACAGTGCCTCGTTTATCGAATCTCGAAGTTCCCGGATCTCGTAGACCTTCCGCAATCGTAATCTTGATCCTGCCTAGGTCTTGGGAAGGGTCTGCCCAGTGTTGCTGGAGTAACTCCGTGTGGAATTTGGGGAACCTCATTATGTCTACGTTCTCCGTTCCTGTCAGCTTCTGGAATGATATGAAGCTGCGGTCAAACAAGTGGATGGGAGAAGGCTAAGACAGACGTGGAGCATCATCTGCTCATATGTTAGTCTCCCAATTGAGCATAAGGAAGAGACGAGGTACCTATGACCTGGGGCCAACTGTTGTCCGGCTCAAAGACTGCAGCCCTGTCGTTCGTCTTTGTAAGTAAGAAGAGGACACAGCACTGCTTGTAAGAACATCGTACGTAACCCGAGCTCCATCTATGAACACTGCTGCCTCAATGGCGAATGGTCGCTTCTCTTGCACTCCGAGCTTCATGCCAGCTGACGGCGTAGGCGGATTCCAGCTGTGTACAGAGATCCGGAACGGGCAGCCAATAGCAAGGCTCGGAACAAAGCAAGAGACGATTGGGCGAAAATGAGTGAGAGGACCAAAGCTGGAGCCATTCGCTGGCGTTGAGGCCGCATCTGCTTCTTGGGTAATGGTGAGAGCTGGCTTCGCAATGGAAACAGAGGATGAGACTTGCCTGGATCTCGTATCACCTCACAGATGGTCCGAAACTCCTGCAGAGGGATCTTCGTCTCGCCTGCGTCTGCGAACATCAAGACATCCCAATTGGTGTACCGCATGATGCAACACGGATGTCTGTCTGGACCAGTAACCCCGAAGACAGCAGTTTTTGCAAGGCGAAGACTTATGTTCCAGAGGAAGCTTTGATGTTAGAAACCAGCTTGTCAGGTGTCAGGAGAGGAAGGAACGAGGCGCTCCGGTGAAGCACAGTTAGTTGATTTCCTGCAACGGCAGGGGCGAGTGCAGTATGAGGGGCAGTAGAAAGAGGAAAGAGGTACGCTGGGAAGTCTGATGTGACCACTGGACAACGCAGGTGCCTATGCTTAACCTTACATTGACTGGTCCTTCCGGTACCATAGGCAAGATAGCATCTCAGCTCATTGGGAGAAGACCGATTCATATCCTCGGCTTTCCGCTTCCAGACGATCGCGCACACTCTGCTCCTTCCGGATATGTTCCTCATTAATTTGACTGACCGACAAAGCCTCTGTAGGGCCAGGAGTATTTGGCAGAAGCGCTCCTGGAGCACCTTGTGGTGGAGAAGCGCTCTGCGGTGGGTGAGTGTGTACTGCATAAGGACTACATGATGGTAAGTCAGCGGTCGATCCCAAAAGAAGAGCTTCCCAGTCCAACATTGAGCATGGCTTGTACAACAAGAAGACGAAACGGAGACAACAAAGGCCTCGAAATCTGGTGCACGTTTGGCGGGCCTGAAGAATAGATACATATGTAGAAACTTCGTCACTTCGTGTCTGACTCGCTTGCAAACAGTCCCTTCTGCGTCATGATCCTCGAACTAGCAGTGTCCGCACGTTACATGTAATATGAGAAGTTTTGCAGATACCCTCCCATGCTTGCTTGTACAGCCGTCAACGCTAATCCCAGAATCGGCCCCAGGTAGAAGGAGCTCGGTGAAGAAGCGAATTGCAGAATGGAGGCCCCATGTTACCAAACCTTGGAGCTTGCAGCAGTCAAACACAGGAGAGAAGGGAGTCTTCTTACTATACAACATGTCAGCAATGACCTCAGAATTACCCGTGTAGAAGAACCAACCTTCATTGGAGCAAAGTTGCCGTACGGATGTTGCGGTGCCATTCCCATTGATGGATACACAGGTGGAGGAGGGGCGGGACGATAGGGTGTCCCTGCAGGGCCGGAGTTATTCTGGCTTCGACCCCAGCTGAGTCGGACACGAGAATTGCCAATGGGATAGCCTTGCATCTGATTGATGGCCATCTCAGCAGCATGGCGTTGTACGAATTGCACGAAGCCACATCCTTTGCCGGGAGGAATCTTGACGTAGGTGATCTCTCCAAAGCCCTGGAAGAACGACCGCAGCTCGTCTTCTGTCACGTAACCAGAAAGGCCACCCACGAAGACGGTCGTGTTGTTGGGATCGGTGAATTGGTTCATGGGCTGAGGCGTGTTGTAGAAGCCCATTTGAGGTTGGCCCATTTGCGGCGGGAATCCTCCCATACCTCCCATTTGGGGGCCGCCTGGTCCACCTCCAGGCATGCCGCCCATTCCGCCACCTCCTGGTTTGTTCTTGGGGGTGGCCGTGGATATTCTCATGGGGCGATTGCCACAGTAGACGCCCTGCATCTCGGAAAGCGCGCGCTGTTGATCACCTTCATCGGAGAAGCGAACGAAACCGTATCCGCGAGACATGCCGGAGATTGGGTCTGTCATGATTTTTGCAGACTTGCACGAAGGGAAGCGGTTTTGAAAGAGAGAAACAAGGACGTATTCATTGACCTCGGGTCCGAGATCACCAACGAAAATCGAATGCTCGGGGCCGCGATCGTTGTTGCTGTTTATGTCAGCGGGTGATGGAAGAGGTTTAGAAGAGACATGCCTGCGATCCGCGAGACCTCCACCAGACGCCCAATTTAGTTTGAAAGGTCGATTGGATCCAGGGATGATGGATCCGTTCAGGGTCAAGCCTTTGGCAGCCGCTGCGGGGCTGCTGAAATCAATGAAGCAATAACCGGCGTTGCTACTGTCATTAGTACGCATTGGCTGGAGTCTCGACGACTCGGAGTCTATATGCTTACCCAGAAAACTTGTCACGGATCATCTTCACATTTACGCTCTCTCCCATGTTATACCAAACTTGGCGTACGAAGTTCTCATCCATCCAAGGTTCAAGTTCACCCATCCAAAGGGTAGTCTTTGCATCGCCTTCTTGATTCTGCCCACCGGCAGACCCAGGAGCAGCGCCGTTGCCGGCATCATACTGCGCACCAGGGTTTGTAGGCAGTTGATTTGCCATTTGTGCATCTTGAGGGGGTTGCGCACCGGCATTTGGAGCCCCTGCTTCCTGTCCGCCCTGTTGGCTAGGGAAGTTCTGGTAATCCTGGAAACTCATGATTGCCGAAGATGCGAATGTAACAAAAGTGCCTCAAGACGTAGTATTTTGTTGTACAGAGGGACAGAAAAGTGTTGATGTCGGTGTCGAAGTGCTGACTGAACTCAAAGACCAAGATCTGAAATTGCGGTCAACGATTCCGAGTAGACAGGCGAGACTGGGCTGTCAGGTTTGCTTGTACGTATCGACGGATGAGAGAGGTACTCTTGAGGACGATTAATGCTCAGGAAGAATGCTGCGAAGAAGTAGCAGTGCTGAGCAAAAGACTTCACGCCAGTCGACTATATGAGAAGGCAGTCAGCACGCGTCATGATTTTGTGACCTGAGTCAGAATTGTGAGAGTCGAGTATGTGATGCTGCGTCGCACAGTGAATGCTGTCTGCCCCTCGCCAAATCGATTGGGCCGATGCAGCTGTTTCTCGGTTCCAGGGTTGGCAATGATGATCATCGGCCATCCAAGGCCAGACTCGGGGCTCGAGCCATTGATGGTGATCTCCAAGGCTCTTTCATTTCCGCATCCGCGGTCACGTTTTGGGAAGGAGTGAAAATGGAAAGATGCGGCACTCACCAGATCACGCTTCGGAGGTGCGAGGACTCAACAGTGCTGGATGCTACAAGCAAATAGCCCGAAATCAAGAACACCGGCGAGAACGAACAAACAAGACGAGGAAAGGAAGAAAGGATGTTGGCGAGGGTGAGAGAGGGTGTTGCTGTGGAGAGATGAAGTGGGATGAATCGAGAAAAAGGTTGTGGTACAAAGTGAGAAAAACTTGAGTAGTGGGGAATTGCGCTACTAGTGGTGCTAGCACAGTCGCGGTGCTAAAAGCCTCCCGCCAAACACCTCACTCAAGTCATCAAGTGGCTTGGAGGCTTGGGCACTCAACACACACACGCACACGCACTCTGAAAATCATTCCCATCTTACGTGAATAGGGATGTGCCAATTACCGTAAAGCACTTCGACTTACAGTAATTACAGTAAAGGGGCAAAAAAGGCCTTGTAAGACGGTAATTACGGTAAATAACGTATATATAGTTAGTAATCTAGACTTAACCAATGAAATCATTACTTTACCCTCGGGCAGCCGTATAAATGTTTCTCCGATATAAACTCTATTTTTGCCCGGCCAAAATTCCTGACTAAGACAGAAAGATTCCTGACTAAGACGGAAAGATCGGGCAAGAAAGCGGAGTCTAGGGCTAACATTACCCCACTCTATTAGTACTGACTTTAGCGTGACCGTAAAGCACTTCGTCTTACAGTATTTACACAAAAAGTTCGTCTTACAAATTACTGTAATTACAAAATGTGCCATCCCTATACGTGAAGCTGAAGGTGTCACGCTGTCACCATTTTCTCCGCGTCTAGCCTTTTTGCCTCCTGCAGCCGCCTATTTCCGGACCCGACAGTCTGGGTGATGGCAGTCAGTGGCTTCCTTAAACGCTATGACTTTCAGTTGCTGCCTCAACGCACCGCACGCTTGAAGTTAGTCAGGTAGAGTAGCAACATCAAAGATAGCAAGAACCCAATTGCTTGAACCCAATTGCTTCAATAGCCCCACTCACCGCCATATCCCAGCACTCCATTTGATGCGCATGATCCCTGTATCGCATGATTCCATCTGACGTACGGAGTACCACCACCCGATCCGTCCATTCAGAAGAGCAAGATGGACGGCAGCGAAGACACCACGAGGCGGCTGCATCCGCCCAAATTTCGTGCAGCAAATGCGGATCACGGGATCTAGGCTCTCAGCCATAATTCACGTATATTTGGAATATGCCTAAACCTTCATCTTCACACAGTATCCGTGATTGTATTCCATCTACCTTATCTGAGCAACAGTCTTATGGTGATGATTGGTTTCCCATCTTGCAAACCAGTTTGATCATGACTTTCCGTCAGCTTTGTCTTGCTGTAATAGGGGAGCGTCCTCCGTCTCAGCGTCGTGATTTGGAGTAGTGCTGGAAGGACCATCCTCGGTCATCTGAGCTTTACCCTTATCATTGCTTCCGTTCTTAGCTGTTTCGGCCTCAGCATATTCAGCTGCCGCCATCGAGTCGATATTGGCCGCCGCTGCTGGTACGTCCCCTCCACCGGTGCCAGCGTCAGCGGGAGCAACGACAGGGTTGCCTGCAGTGTCCTTGCCAAGCAGTCGTTTTCCGGCACCCCCCATGGGCTTATACGTCTCAGGCGAATTGTCCTCGGCGGTTTGCCGAACGGCTTGATACATCTCCACAATGTCCACAATAACATGATCGACATCAAGCTTACAGTCTTCGTGGCTGAAGTCTCGCTCTCTGGCTTCGATATGTTCACGGAGCTTCCTCAGTCCGAATCTGTACTGTTCGATCCGATTGGGAAGACCTTGGCCCTTCAGGTAGGTCTGGATGCCGGCAATGATCGTGTTCAGACTTCCCAAGACAGTGATGGCGATATGGCTGGCATTGGAGGCTCCCAGCGCTGTCAGAGTAGCGGCCACAATGATCTGACCCAAGAACATTACATTGATTACGATGGTCGCAAAGTGATACTGGAAACGCATCTTTTTCTCCTCCATGACCACTCGTCCATAGACGCCAATGTTAGGAGCAGGGCGATCATGACCAACGCCTCGCATGACCGGAGGAGTATGAATGCCAGTCATATGCCTGTACTTTGCGAGCTTTGGAGGCCAGACTCCATCCGCGCCCGATACATCCCGCTCAGGGTCGGACTGCATTGCGGTAGGAACGATGGTTGATAAAAACGCTCAATATGCTGCGTCCACTGTGCTCTTCTTTGACGATGTCAATGAAAGACAAGAGTCTGGGAGGGCAAGAGCTGGCAAACAGGGCAAGTTCAGCGCAATGAATGGCTGGTGAGAGTCCAGGACGAGTTGGGAGGAATAAGAGCGAGATGAACGATGAGTGAAAAACGACACCAAACCAACCGTTCATCAGCACGGGGCATCGGGGCTCTTCGGTGGGACCAACTGCACGATCCGTAGCATGATGTCTAGCCTATCCAGTCACATACGTAGTACAAAAGCTATTCTCACCGTCAGGGTATGCTCGGAGGAGTGAAGGTGCAGAACAAATGTGGCATAGGTCGTTGTTTGACACTCTTTGGGGAACAATTCGGGCTGTCGTCGACTGTGGTAGCTCCGCGTAGCATGCGATATGTCATCCATGGACAGGAGAATAAGCTTATCGAGCGAAACGCCATAGAGCTGCAGCACTAGCCTGGGGCAAGATTCGACGGTTATCCTTCACATCTTGCAGATTTAATGTAAACAGAAAATGTAGTAGATCCCGTGAACTCCTGTGAACGTGAAATGGAGTCCCCGCAAAATCTTCGGCTTCGGTGCGACTATTTCATACCTATCATGCATGTGCTAAGGGAGATAATAGGGGTGGAAGCTTGGCGCGTGCACTAAATTTGGTATCAAGGAAAGGAGACCAGGGGTGTTTCAAATACAGTATGACGATATGTGCCATGACCAGCCACCACAGCTACATTTTCATCTGTATCAAGTAACTTTAATACATTCTGCTGTTAAAGACTCATACTTTCCCTTCACTTTGTTCCTCATTATGCGAGCCCAAAGCTGAGCCGCCTTCACGAGTGATCAATCCATGTTTCCACCCTTGAGCAACCTGGAGATTGGCCGCCGATACCATCGAGATCACGGATCCAAAGAGCAAAGCGTGAAGCGCTTGTAATGTCGACTTCCTCCACCCAGTCCAAAGGCATCAACAGGCGGATCGACAGTGTCCAGAGTAATGGTCGCTCCTCGAGAGGGAATTCCTACGCCCGCAAGCCCCTCATCTCCCCCAACGACGCCTACCTCTATGCTTTACGTGTCGCCTACCTCGCCTATCTCCTTCAGCCAAGATCAAAAAGAGTACAACATGTACCAGCACCACCGGCTCCCGTCCAGCGCTCGTCTATATCAGTCAACGAGCTGGTGAAGGACTTGAGTCATGTCCGGGACTCGAAGTCAACTCGTTTTCCTCATGGATTCATCCAGCAATTGGATAAGCGCCTGCAGGGCGTTGTCATGGGCACGGAGAAGAAACCCGAGTATGCAGATTCTGCTGTGAAGCGATCCTTCGCCGCCTTCTACAACGCCTTCTCCGAGCCGAGCTTCAAAAAGCGCATGGAGAAAGATCGCAAGGTGGAGGACCTCGTACTTATATTCTTCTCAAACGCCACCAAGGAATTGGCCAAAGGGAAGAGCCCTGCCGATGATGCGTGGAAGTCGCTGGTCGACCGACACTTGGCCCTTTTTGTCCGCTTGGTCAGCCTCGTTCTCAAGGATCATGACTGGGCTCGTGACCGTCCGGAATTGAGCAGTCGCCTGGTTTCCTTGGAGAGTAGGCTCCTCTCGAATGATCAGGATCTCTCCTCGGCCCCAGTCAGGAATGGCGTAAATGGCGGCTCGACCATCGAGGTTCTTGTCCCGCTGACTCATGAAGTGAAGGACATGCCACTTGTTCAGGTGGTAGGTCGAATATTTGGTCTGAGGAATACCATGATGCAATCGGACATCAACAGGTACAAGGCGGTATGGACAGAGAAAGCCGCCTTGCAAGATCTCAAAACTTACCAGACACACCTGAACATGAACTCCAGAAGGACTTTACGCTTGGATGATTTCGACCTTGACGAGGCGTATGATGAGTGGAAGAGAGCAGAAGTTCAAGATGTTACCCACATGATGCTTGCGATATGCCAGGCCTATCCAGAGCTGAAGAATACATCTAGTGGTGTTGCCCAATTCAAGCCAGCACAGACGAGTCACGCGAATGGCCAGATCCCACAGTATCCGGATACGCTTCGCAGGACTGACAGTAAAGAGGCTTCTGCCTACGTCGTTGACCAGCCTGTAGACATGAGTGACTACAGTTCTGGAAGCGCTACCCCGGACTCCCAAACAATCGACAGCGATGAAGTGTTCACTTTCATACCTCTTGACACGAGGGGACATTATAAATTGATCCTTGCGCAAGCGCTGACAACCGACCTAAATGAAAGTGCATCCCTTTCGTCAGCAAATGGAGATGGTTTCCAGTCTAACCAACTACTTTCTAAGTCTTCCCTTGAGCTGCTGAGCGAGATAGCTCTACGATGGCGACTGCCGCATGTTTCTCGAATGACTCTTTTACTGGAGGCAGTGCGGGATAAATTTGTCGATCAAGAAATATCCCTAGAGCAGTTGGATGCTGCATTCGCTCATCGTAAGGAGACCGTGCCCGAGAAGGCCAAGGGCGCAGCATTGGCCGCATACATGCTCCAGGACCGTGACAGATGGCCATTGATGGATATGGCACTAAATCAGCAAGTGCTCTCGGATCTGCATATGGCGCTGCTCCGGGATCTTTTTGAGACTATGCAGCACTGCTATGAACAGAAGCCACCATCTGCTGGTCCCTTGGTCGTCGTTCTCGACGAACACATCTACGGTGACCCAAGCTTTTCCGAGACCCCGGAAAAGATGGCAGAATACAGGAACCAATTACATGAAGGACTCACGGGCAAGGCCTACGAAATCTACAGGGAATTCTTACAGAGGGAAGTGCCCAACGACCAACATGCTTGGGCATTTGTCCACGTCATAGACCTGGGCAAAGCAGTGGTGAACATCCTCCACAAGATCCAGAAGAGATATCGAAATAACCCGGGAATCATGGGGTAAGGCTACACTTCCGGATGTATCGATCATTGCTCATTCTCTTTGCTCTAGGGCGAATCCTTTGACGGCCTTGGTGGAGACGATCTTGCCACTTTATGCCCAAGATGCGAAAGGCATCGTCGAACGCATTCTCATCTTAGCGAAGCAAAGGGATGAAGAGGTTGACGTAGAAGATGGCTTCATACTGTATGCCGAACTGGTCGAGATACGAAGAATTCATAGCGAAGTTCTCCCCAAGTAAGTGATTGCTATCACATGGTTCGCGAGACAAGACGGCAGCTAACGCAACCAGCGTACCCTTTGCATTCCACATCGAAGGGTTACTCGCAGATTTCGTATGGCGGTGGATACGGATGACCGAATCGTCGATCAACGACTGGGTCGAGCAAGCAATAAAGCAAGATCACTTCGCTGTCCGATCCGAGCCAGGTCAAATCCCTAACGAAGACCAACGGCACAGCGTCTCAGTCATTGACATATTTAGCTCCTTCAACCAGACCATAGATCGTATTGTCCAATTGAATTGGGATGATGATTTGCAGTATGCGCAGTTCATGACTGCGCTTGCGAAGATTGTAGGGGCTGGCGTGGCGCGCTATTGTGAAATCGTCGAGCAAAGGTTCAGCAAAGAAATGGACAGGAGTTCCCCGGAGCAAGAAGCCGCCAAGAACAAGACCACGCAGGAGAAGTGGCTGACAATGGCGAAGGATGCTTGGAATAACAGAGAGAAAATCGAACCATTCCAATTCTATCCGGAGGTATGGTTCCTCCCCACATGCGTGGTATCATTGGCTTACTCACTCATCGCAGTCGTTTGTGAAGCTGAACAATATTGATTTTGCGGCTAAACAGCTGGATCGTCTGGAGAAGGAGGTCAATGTAGACGCCTGTGCTGAAGTGATCCAGAAGAATCTTCCTCCGGTCACCCAGCGTCAAAGAAAGATCAATAACTATGTTTTCACGATAAAGATTGTGGAAGCTGAAGACCTCAAAGCGTGTGATGTAGGAGGCTATAGCGATCCGTATGTCGTGCTTGGAGACGAGTATCAAAAGCGACTCGCGAAGACGAGAATCATCTATCGCAACCTGAATCCTCGATGGGACGAAACAGTCGACATTACCACTCAAGGCCCTCTCAACGTCGTAGCCACGGTTTGGGATTGGGACGCGATGGGGGACCATGATTGCGTTGGCAGAGCGTCATTGAAGCTGGATCCCTCTCATTTTGGAGACTTCCTACCCCGAGAGTACTGGCTAGATCTCGATACGCAAGGGCGCATCCTTCTCAGAGTGAGTATGGAAGGTGAGAGAGACGATATTCAGTTCTACTTTGGCAAGGCATTCCGAACAATGAAGCGGACTGAAAGGGACATGACGAGGAAGATTACGGACAAGCTGTCGGCCTACATCAGCCATTCGCTTTCGCGACGCGCATTACGCAGCCTACTCTCGAAGGGTATGAATCTAGCAAATGTGTCGGATAAGCTGTCGTCTGTCTCGTCATATTTCAACCGCATCAAGCCCGCTCAGTCAAGCCAGCAGCCACCTTCAGAAGCGGAGGTCACCAACGCTCTCAAGCCACTCTTCGCCTACTTTGATGACAATTTTGCCATCATGAACCAAACGCTCACCAACCCCTCGATGATTATGGTCATGACCCGCTTATGGAAGGAGGTTTTGTCGACAATAGAATCCCTTCTGGTTCCTCCCTTGTCCGACAAACCGTCTCATCAGCGGCAGCTCAGCCAGCAGGAAATGGACGTTGTCTTCAAATGGTTGCAGTACCTGTTCGACTTCTTCCATGCTGTCGATGAGGAGACAGGAGAAGCCAACGGGGTGCCACTGGATGTTTTGCGCAGCCCAAAGTACTTTGAAATCACATCCTTGAATTTCTTCTACTTCGACAGCACCGAATCCCTCATACGGACATCGGAACGGATGGCCAGCGCAACGGCTGCTCGTCAGCAGACCCAACGCAATCGTCTTTCAGCACCTCCGTCGCTGTCTTCGCCTGCATTTGGTGGTGCTGCGGGCCTCATTGGTCTTCCAGCTGCTACCAGGCGATCGAAGAGTATCATGCTTTCGCGGAATCTGGGCACGATGAAGAAGGCGAAGGAGGAGAAGTGGAAAGAAGCGCAAGCGGATCCAAGCGACGACATGATCCTCAGAATACTCCGAATGCGGCCCGAAGCCGAGAGATATCTCAAGGACCGATCAAGGCAGAAGGAGCGATTGGCTGCCGCTGCTGCAGCCGAGTTGATCGTGAAGCAAAGCCTTTTGGCAGGAGGCGGCAGGATGATGGGAAGCTTGCCCCGGCGGTAAGGGCAGCTGAATACAACAATATTGATAACGAATTCATGATGGGCTTCCGGCAGCGCCTATACACGTGAGCAGGACTGATTTCGAACATAATACAAGCGCGGCGTTGGATCGTTCATTGGGGAAGAAGCCGCCGCATTTTGTGAGGGCAATCGGATGCCTCGCGTAGCCTAGCAAATGTACAACAGAAATCGCTAATATGAACGGGAGCCTTCAATCAATTCCATCCTCCGTCCTCGCCAGCACTGCGCCCTCCCCTCCCAATTCTCTATCCAGACCCCCTTCAAACCCTCTGTCAACAGCTACCCGATCCGGATACGTAACGCTGCAGACGCCCAAGAATGCAACGAAAGTCGCGACGAAGCAGCCGATGAGGGCGAAGCACTGCGGCGTGGTGTAGAAGTTGTAATCCTCTGGCGCGAACATGCCCATTATATCGTTATCCTCGTKGATGGGCTCGCCGAAGTTCCGTCGTTCTTGCTTGTCCCACCAGTCTCCGTACGGGTCGCGGTGTTGGCGGCTAATGGGGGGGGGATTTTGGTATCCACCATTCTATGACGGGGAATGGTCAATCTCTTGGGTCGAAGAAGAAAGTAGGATGTAATTGGATCGTACCATATCCGGGTCATCAATGTCGGCCTGTGTAAGCCACCGCCTCTGAAAATGAGATGCGAGTGATATTGGGGCTGGTGAGCGCAGCATTCTGGTTAATGGCCGGGCTGCGGCCAGCCGTCGTGACAGCATCTGCGTTTGTCAGACGTGGCCCTTTTGTTTGGACCTTAAAGGCGTACCTTGTAGACAGGTCGGTCACAGGGTGATTTGCTGCAATGGCTCAAGTCAAATGGTGCTGTCAAGGGAGTGACGACTGACGAGGGGAGGTCGAGGGCCAAGCAAAAAGGCAGAAATGACGCTATGATCGTTTTCGGCCAAGGTCAGCCCTTATTTCAAATCTCCGGCGCGCGATTCCGAGAAATTTGATCAAACATCAGTCGACACCCTTTTGCACCACTATCCTTGCCTCTACAGACCGCAAACAGCGTGTGAGACCTGTCAAACTTTCTCACGCGATTCTAGCCGTGTCAAGCTGCTTAGTGATATATTTTTTGTGAATTTTGAGTTAGGTTTGGTAGAATTAATGGGGGTCTCCTTTGTATGGAAGCATTAAGTTGAGATGCAAAACGGGGCCGAGAGTGGCTTCTCTGAGAATCACGTAAACCAGCAACCAGATTCTCAACTACCACAACACATCAATGCAAACGTATCGTCAACACCTACCTCGCAACCGCATGCGGAGATAGCCTCGACAGCACCCACTGAACCATATCTTGAGAATCAAACCCAGGACGGTGTTATTGGCTCCAATGGCCTGGACACGCCCCCTGCAAAGAGGCGGAAACTCACAGGACCCGAAGTCGCAAAAGGGCAGAGACCCATCTCGCCGCCATGGAAGAAGATCGAAGTGGAAGGTCCGTCCACTTTTCTGGAGGGCGGTGTGAGAAAATCCGCTCGGACCAACTATGTCCCCATTGATTTGCAGCCGCAATCCGAGAAAAGAAAGACTCGTGGCGCCATTCACAACGGCAAAGGCCCCCTTATCAAAAGTAAGTATGGTGGTGCTACAACGTTGGAAACACCTCCAGCACAACACAATCCCATCCTGAACGGTCATCGAAACACCATTTCCGCTGGGAAGTCTTCCAATGGTCCCACTTCAAAAGCTGCAAAACCCAAAACTACCCCCTCGACCGATCTTCCACCCATCCAGAAGCGATCCCACAAAAAGAAAGTTCCACAGGTGCCAAATTCTCCTACCGGGTCACAGTCCTCCACTCCGTCCACGGCAGCCTTCTCGCGATCGCATCCTAGCCTGGAGCGGCCTCATCGATCCAAATCAACGGCTCGCGCTTCCCAGGCTCCAACAACGAATGGATGGCATGCCCAAGATGAAAAGTCGTTGGAAGAAGAAAAGGAAGAAAATCTGGGCCTGAGAAGCCCTGATCAGAAGCCTCAGAGGCTCAGCCTGCGCTTCAGTATGCCCAAAGTAGGCGTCCATCATCCTGAACACGTTCTCAGGAGACAGCAGACAGGCAGTCCGCCACTGAGCACCAACCGGTTTGCATCCTTCTCCGACTGGCTGGACAAAGAGGGCAGGCTGGGGCTCGAAGGGGAGACGGACTCTCAGGTCACGAACGAAGAGGCCGTCAGGGAAGCATTGCTGAGACATCGAATATCGGAGGCTGCAAAGCCAAATGGCCTGCTCAGCAAGGAAAGATGCACCTACTGGCAACCCGAAGCCTCAGAATCGCCATCACGATTATATACCCACCAGGATCGGCTGCTTGCGCACATGAAGAATTTCCATATGCTTCTCGGTCGGGAAAGGACGAGGCATCTCCGGGCTGCTAAAGAGTGTGCGCAACAGGCTGCCGCATTCGTTCAATCAAGGCAAGAGAGGTCATACCAGGATTGGAAGAAACATCAGCCGAAGACCGAGGAGGAAATCCGGCAAGAGCAAGAGGAGGCTTACAAGAAGATATACGTGCAACTAAGGGAAGATATCACACGGAAATGGCTCATGGTGGCAGAGACTGTCGAGGACATCCGTCTCCAGCGGTGGCAGCTTGAACAGGAGCGCCTGGGCAAGGAGGCCCTCAACGAGGCTATTGAAAAATCGAAAGGCCTGCTGAGCAGGCGGAATCGGGGCAACTCGGCTGAAGGGATCGATGAGCAGGATGAGGCTAGTGACGATGATGAGGCCGGCGAGGATAATGAATCCGAGCCATCAGAATCTGGTCAGACTAGTGAAGACGAAGACAACATGTCTTCGAGCAATTCCGAGAGCGAGGACGGAGAAGCGCCAATGGATGAGGACGAGGGTCTTACGCAGGAACAGCTGCATCTCAAATACAACGCCGTTAACGACCCTGATCCACAAGCCCAAGATTCGGAAGGGGAGGATGTCCCAGTCCTTCATGAAGAGGATACGGGCGATGTTCCTGCTCAAATACCAGTTTCCCCAGACTCATCAGCGTCCCCTGTGGTTTTGGAAGAGGTCGATGATACCCTCATGGACGATAGCGACGAAAGCACCAATATGTCGGGTGAATCAGAGAGCAGTGAGGAGATGTCGTCCGAAGAAGACGAAAGCGGCAGTGGGCAGAGCGAGGCAGAAGGTGGGCTGGGAGACTTGGGGGGATTCCTTTCCAAACAGGAACGTGAAGAGCTACTGAAGACGCCGATAAAGGAAGCTGACCCTGTACAAGAGCCATCAAGTTATATCGAAGACTCAGACGAGGAGGCAGACAAAGTCTCTCTAATCCCAGACACAATTCAGGATCCGGTCCAAGCGCCAACGCCACCAATCTCCACTGGCAGAGAGCCTCCTTTGCAAGAGCAAGGTGATGGCTCTCTATCCCCCGTAGTCTTACAGCCTCCTGAAGCTGAGCAATATGTTCCCAATGAGGAATGTGTGTCTCCCATTGAAGAAGTCGATCGGCAGGAGCTAGAAGATACGGTGATGCTAGAGACCAAGGCAGATGAGGCAGATGTATCAGCTACTCCTGTAGCCAGCCCAAAGTCATTGATCCCTATACCTTCGCTTCTCCGAGGCACTCTACGGGAATATCAGCACTTTGGCCTTGACTGGCTTGCTGGGCTCTATGCGAATGGCACAAATGGTATCCTGGCTGATGAAATGGGTCTCGGCAAGACCATTCAGACCATAGCTCTCTTGGCCCATCTTGCCGTTCATTATGAGGCATGGGGTCCACATCTGATTGTTGTCCCCACCAGCGTAATGCTCAATTGGGAGATGGAATTCAAGAAGTTCCTGCCGGGATTCAGGGTGCTTGCATACTATGGCAGCCAAGAGGAGCGAAGGAAGAAACGTGCTGGCTGGCTGGATGAGGAGAAGTGGAATGTGTGGATCACGTCTTACACCCTCGTGACCCAAGATCAGCAAATCTTCAGACGGCGAGCGTGGCATTACATGATCCTGGATGAAGCACACAACATCAAGAACTTCCAATCGCAACGATGGCAGACGCTCCTCACGTTCAAGACAAAGGCTCGAATGCTCTTGACTGGGACTCCCTTACAGAACAATCTGACGGAACTTTGGTCCCTTCTCTACTTCCTAATGCCTTCCGAGAACACGGGAAATGGGATTGCCGGGTTCACCGATCTGGAGGATTTCACTCGCTGGTTCAAGAAGCCTACCGAGCAGATTCTTGAGCAGGGACGAGAGGCCCTTGACGATGATGCTCGTCACACTGTTCATAAGCTGCATGACATTCTACGACCCTATCTGCTCCGACGACTCAAGGCAGACGTAGAGAAGCAGATGCCTGGCAAATATGAACATGTGGTATATTGCAGATTGTCAAAGCGACAGCGGTATCTGTACGACGGCTTCATGTCGCGGGCGCAGACGAAAGAGACTCTGGCGTCTGGCAACACGTTTTCGATCATGAACGCACTCATGCAGCTGCGGAAGGTCTGCAATCATCCCGATCTTTTCGAGACTCGGCAAATCGTCACCTCCTTTGCTATGCCCAAGTCCGCCGTTGCCGACTTTGAAATCAAGGAGCTCTTGGTTCGTCGACGATTGATGCGAGAAGAGCCCACGACCCAAGTGGACTTGAACCTGGTGAACTTGCTTCCAGGGGCCAATGAGCCAGTGTCCGCTCTGGACACCATTCAGAAGCAGCGACTCGGCACCCTTGGATCCATCCGACAATTGACGAGTCAGCAACGAGGCCGTGTCAATTGGAACATGCAATTCAACGGATCCACAATAAGCGGGACATTGGCCAATTTCGAGAACAATTCGCGTCGCCTTCGGTACGACAAATTGCACCAAATCTCGTACCTGACGAGCCTTCGAAGCCAAAGGCGCCCGCTGTACAATCATGATCTGGCTGATCGGCTCCGATTCGGGATCAAGACTCTCCCTCACCAACCAATGCCGAAACAAAGAAGCCGCCTGTCTGACTGGCTTACACAGAAGTCGCCTGCTCTAGCCGAGATGGCTCTGACGGTACCAAAGCGATCCGAAGCCATGAATCCCATTGTGCGGAAATTTGGGTGCATCACACCGAAAGTCATAGTTCCCAACATGGCTACCATGGCCCTTGGTCAGAAGGGTATCGAGGTGATCCAGGAAGCCACTCAGTCGCACCCGCAAGATCCCTTTCATGAGGCTCGCATGCGCCTTTCGATTGCCTTTCCTGACAAGCGACTACTCCAGTACGACTGCGGCAAGTTGCAGAAGCTTGACATCCTCCTCAGACAACTCCAGGCTGGCGGCCATCGGGCCCTAATTTTCACCCAGATGACACGGGTTCTCGATATCCTGGAGCAATTCATGAATATCCACGGCCACCGCTATCTTCGTCTGGACGGCGCGACCAAGCTGGAAAATCGGCAGGTCCTGACTGAACGCTTCAATAATGACGATCGGATCCTTGCTTTCATTCTGTCATCTCGATCAGGCGGTATAGGGATCAATTTGACAGGTGCTGACACTGTCATTTTCTACGATCTCGATTGGAACCCTGCAATGGACAAGCAATGCCAGGACCGCGCCCACAGAATCGGTCAGACGCGCGATGTCCACATCTACCGTATGGTCAGCGAGCATACCATCGAGGCAAATATCCTGCGCAAAGCCAATCAAAAGCGCATGCTCGACGATGTGGTCATCCAGGAAGGCGAATTCACAACAGACTACTTCAACCATGTGAGTGTCAAGGACATTGTGGGCAATGAATCTCATGATGAAGCGGGCGCAGCAGCCGACGCCGCCATGGACCGCGTCTTGGGCAATCGTCCGGGAGGCCAAGTCTTCGAAGCCGTGGAGGACCAAGATGATGCGAAGGCCGCAAAGGAAGCCGAGAAGGAAATCGCCATATACGAGGCAGCTGATTTCAACGAGAAGGGCGCTTCTACCCCCAAGACGCCCGTCGAAGCCCCCCAAACACCAAGTGAATTGATGCCCCCGCCACGAAGCAATCAAGCAGGAGATGGTGTTGAGATTTCGACGACCATGGAAGCAGCGCAGTCTGGGCTTGCTGTACCAAGTGCTGGTACAGCGGAGCAGGAGGTGGAGGAGTTGCCCAGCTGTGATGACTATATGATTCGATTTTTGGATTGGGAGCTGAGAGATGTACCGGTACAGCCGCCCCCCGACAAGAAGAAGAGCAAGAAGAAGGGGAAGGAGAGCCTGGGCCGGAAGCGCTGATGACGCGTATTGCCGGGACCCATGGAATCGACAACGAGGTCGATATCGAACACCACTGTAGATAAGATAAGAGGAAAGAACCGTGGACACGCTGCCTTTGCTGCCACATCCTTGAAGCAGCACAAGGGCTTGGACAGCATGTCATCGGCCGACGGCACTGTACATATTATTATCAGCATTAGCATCGACAGTATGGGTAGGGTAGCATATCTCTTATTGAGGAACGTCAAGGATAAAGCGTGCAGACAATTTTCTCCTTGTCCAGGATGATTCTTATTCTCGCGACTCATTGTTTCTGCAATGCTGCTGCTGCTGCATAGTGTCCGCGGTGCTGCCGTAATCCCATTGATCCCACCTCTATCCTACCTCATCTTACCTCTATTTCCCCCCCCCCACTCTCCCTCTATCCTGCACCCCCCTCATCCACAAGCACATACCGATGACTCC